>JAQFVV010001325.1:0-81522 GCA_028023455.1 Epiperipatus broadwayi | reverse complement strand
GGCATTTTAATTTTAATTTTCCATTGATTTCAGCCATTTTTGTATAGAAATTTATCACTTGCAGACTTCTTGGTGTTTCTGCAGTGTCACCTAGTGGCCCCAATATGCATAACCAAAAACTTTATCCAAGAAAGCACAGTTCAGGTAGACAGTGAAGACATCCAGCACACAAAAGTATAACATAATTACTTCACAATTATTCTAAAGTAAAACATTTAGAATTAATAATGATAGCATATGGCCATTCATTTTACCAATTTTTTATGGATTAATCAGTAAGAATATTTATTTCACATTTAAAATAAACATTCAATACTTCACCATTCAAAATATTTCATTAAATAATAATAATAAGCAATATTAAGCAGGAGAAATAGTTCTTTCTTTAAATATCATTTAAAATTATTAGAGCAGATTTTAGAATGATGATGAAAGAGTGAGCAGGCTTTCATATCTAATGGTGAAAAATTTCACATAAACTTGATTAAAGATAATATTAATCTCAGGAATATTCATATTTCCATTTATAATATATAAGTAATTTGCTCAAAACACTTTAAAATCATTTAGTACAAATTTTTCAAATAATGTCAGTCAATTGTTTTTCCTCTACAGATACAAAAAAATAATTTTCTTTCTTCCAGATGAAAAAACACAAGTAAAATTCTTACTATGCCATTATTAAACAATAAATAATGCTTTCTTAAAATAACAGCATAACAAATGTACATTCAAATAATGTCTTTTAATTATGTCAAATGTTTTTCTTATTGAAAATGGAGTAATTTTATATAGGACTTCAAATAATATGCTCATCATAATAGGCAAGTCTTCATTATAAGAAATAAAAAGTTCTTCACACAAAGTGAATTAATTAATATCATTTTATAGAAGTCGATTATTATAATAAAGTTATTAAATAATTTTAAAAACATTACTGCTGTAGAGAATTTAAAATATATTATAGCAAACTTGAATATTAAATAGACTTTAAAATATGTTTTAAAATCTAAAATAATTTTTACATAGACAAAGAAATGATAACAATGTCCTTTAAATATTCTCATATCATGAAATTTAAACAACATAAATTTAAACATTATGTAGAACTGCAATGTAAATTTCTTGTACTTGAAGTTCTAATTTAAATGTTGTGCCTAGATTAAATTATCTTTTAGCCAAACCTTACTTTTGAAACTATTAAAATAAAATTATTTAAATAAAGTTAAACTTATTAAATTAAATAGCTGCAACTTAAAACTATTAATGCAGGAAGTAGAAATTATTATGTGTTTTTATTCCTAAGTAATTTTATTTCTCAGTATTTTTCTTCCCAAATGTTTTTATTTTACAGCGTGTGAAGGTATCCATTTGTTCTATTTATACACTAAGACATTATTACTTTATGATTTCTAATATTGACATTTTATTTTCCACCCACTTTATTTCATTGTTTGAATCCAATATTTTACAAATTCTGTAGAGATATTCCTCAAATAATTTCACTATATATTCTTTTTTTTAAATAAATTAATTTACATCTAGACAGAGAAATTAATTATTATTTCCTGTTACAATAAATTATTTATAAAATCAAACATTATAGTGAAAATAAAATATATGAAATTAAAAATTATCTTATTCCAAATAAAAAACCTTATAATATTTAAAACGAGGCAAAACTCTCCATACAGTAGTGTCCTCCCGAGGTGCCAACCAGAGTAATGATGGATGCCAGAAGGCTTGAGCATAAAATCCCTATCTAGTGCCTACTCATTTAATATACAGACTGGATTTCTGGCTTGTGGCCTTCGTCAGTGAGGAGCTTTGGATCTGAGAGCACTGCATCTGGGTCTTAAGATGTAATGCAACCCTCCAGCAGCCACCTTTTATCTCTACTTAACTACAATACTATGAGAATAAAATTGAAAAATACAATAATATTTTCAATCTAAGCTCAATGTGCTAGCATAAAAAATAGTGATCGTGTGATGTTTAATTGTTTAACTTATAATATTTAGTTAATATATTCATTTTAATTTAATTAAATCCTCAAGAACATTTTATGTTGTCTTTTTAAAAAAAACGTATTTGTTATAAATAATTTTGATGAAAAACCACATATGTAAGAATGATACAGTGTAAATCAAAAATAATAGTTATCCATGTTAGTCAGGCAACCAAATGTTCTGATGTGGTTACTGGTGTTGTTAATCCAGCTTAATCAGGCTCCATGTGTTGTCAAATAAAAATCTGGATGAGATTATTAACTGTCCTTATGGCGAAATTCCTTTAGCTTGGAAATGAATGTGTCTTCAGGCTTGGGATGAGGAAAGGAAAACTTGTTACGACATCTGGCCATCCAGATGGCATAAGTGAAAGGTTGAGAGTCTTTTGGTGACATAATCCCTGGACAGGAAGCAGCATTTAATATTTAAGATTTTGTTCAGGGAAATGTGGCAGTGGTAAGTAATGAAAGTTCTGATTTTGTCATATGCTGGGCAATCATTTATCATATGATCAAAGGTTTCACAGGAAGAGCTATGGCAGTTGTGACACATAGGATCTATATTCTTGAGGAATCTCCTGTAGTGCAGGAACAAGTTTGTCTGGAGTGAATTCAGGTTGATTTTTATGAGAAAGTCCAGGAACCTTGGCTCCAGCTTGAGATGCTTAAAAAACTTGGTGACCACCTGATTGTTACCACTGAGGTAAGGAATGGTAGAGTTTTGTGTGGGAAATAGCAGGCCATGAGCATCCCAAATGGAGATTTTTTGTCTGAATACTAGGGTAGAGTGGCCATTGTGAGTGAAAAGGTAGTCAAGTATCTGATTTAGCCAGCTTATCTTTGAAGGTAGAGGTCTGTCTGATGGAATGACTGTTCTGATACAATCTGGGGAAATTTCTTTTGTAGGATGTGGATCAGAGAGTGGCACTTTTGTTAATATATAGAAAACATTGCAAGCAATGACATACCATTATTTTTACTATGTCACTGCATGTGTTCAATTCCTATGGCCGCTGTTTTACCATTCCACAACAGCCGTGCAGAGATTCGGTTGATTTTTGTATTGAAAGTCTTTGTTATGTTAATTATGGGTAGATAGTAGCTAATCTTTGCCATTACCTTGATATTGAGGAGAGAGATTTTTCCTTCCAGTGATAAATAAACCTTGGCAAGGTTTTTATATGTGTTGGAGGTGGCTTCAATGATGGAATTCTGTATTTGTATCGACATGGCTTGCGGTGACCTGTATATGGGAAACCCCAAAAAGTTTTGGGGGTCTGCTGAGAAAGGTGATGATATCTTCTTGCCAGTGTTGATTTTCCAGGCCAATGACTTGTTGAGGTTGAAGGAAAGTTTAGAGGATTCTGAAATTTTTTTGATTATTTGGATGAGAGGTTTTAGATATTTTTGGGAGGGTAAGGTGACAAGGACATCATCCATGTAAGCAAATGCTTTACAGTGTTTCTTCAGCTGGGGTATATAGATTCCTGGAAGTTCTGCCTCAATCTGTTTAAGAAGGGGGTTTAAGTAGAGTATAAATAGGAGACCACTAAGTGGAGATCCTTGGGGTATGGATTTTGAAGGAATAAAACCATCTGTAAAGAAACCATTCAGGAAAATGTGGACCAATCTGTTATTTAGTAGATTGACCAATATCTGAATGATTTGAGTAGGAATGTCTAGTGCTGAGAGGCAATTGAGCAGGATGTTGACATCTACTGAATCAAATGCTTCAGAGATGTCTAGCTGAATGGCAATGGGTTTGTATAGATTCTTGGATATGATATGATCACAGAGAATTTTTACCTTCCCGATTGCAGAGAGTGTGGATGAGCCCTTCTTTGCAAATTGCAACTGGGATATGTTGTCCAGAATAATATCTTGTATTTTCTCCTTGATCACATCTTCAATGACCTTTAACAGAATTGGGGTCATGGAGATGGGTCTTATGCTAGATAGAGCAGATGCATCTCGGTTTTTCTTAAGAAAGAGGACCATCACTATGGGATAAAGTTTGGGGATCGTTTTTTTGCTGTTTGCAAGATGGTTAATTAGTTTTAATACTATGGGAGCTGTGAAATTCTCAAGGTGCATAAGTATGAACTTTGGAATGCCATGTAGTCCTGGATGGACATTGGACAGTAGAGCGGCCAAGCAGTTTTTGATGTTTGATATTGTTATTTCATGTTCATTGTTTTGTGATGTCTCATGCCACTGATTTGTGGGTTAGGTAACAGAGTTTGATAGGCAGTTTTTGAAATATGACTCTATTTGAATGAGCATTTGGTTGCCAGAGGTAAGGCTACCACCGATGAGGAGGGACAAAGGAGTTTTTTGTTTCTTCCTTGTCCAGCAGTGTTGGCCAGGTAAATATAACCTAGCATTCTTTGTTGCTATTATTTCAGCAATCACAGCTTGTTTCTGCTTGTACTGTGTTTTAAGTAATAGGAGGATGTCTATAGTACCATCACTTAAGAAATTTTTAATCCTATGGTGTAGCAGATCAAGCTCATTCATAAGGGTTGTTGACCCTTTATGTTTTTTGGTGTGCTGTATGATTATGGTTTGGAGGATGCCTGTGAAGGCGAACCAGGCTTCCTCTGGATTTATGTCAAGAAGGTCAATTTTTTCAAAGAGTATGTAGGCATCTGAGAAAACAGCTTCCATGGCAGCAGCTTTAGTTATAATTCTGATTGTTTTATTGTAGTCTATGGGAGGGTAGGAGTCCAGATCTAGAGATGCTGTCAGGGCAAGATGGTCTGAGAAGGAAATGGGTTGAAGCTTGGCTTCCAAACCATAGTGCAGCTCTGGGGTGTAAAACATTAGGTCAATCAGTGTTCTAGAGCTCTTTGTATAGAATGAGTATGCATCCGCAGGGAAGAAACCTCTGCCATTTATGAAACCCCTGGCTAAGAGATGAAGGTATTTCAATGTGAACACATCATATTGCAGGTTGAAGTCCCCCAAGAAGATTGTAGGGCCTGTGTTGCTTGCAGTGTAGAGATTTATGGTGTGTATTATTCTAGAATAGGTCAATGGGTTGTTTTGGCAGTATACATATATTGCAATGAACACATTAGATTGGTATATAAGCTTGATTGCAATGAGATTGGCATCATGGTAAAGCACTTTATAGGAAGAAGGTGGTTTCCTGTTATTAATGATGATTCCTACCCTCCAGCAGCTGATGTATTAGTAGACAGAAGAGTGAAGCCCAGTTTTGAAAGTTCGAGAATTATGTGAGGGTTGGAGTTTAGGTGATATTTGGTCTTTCCTAAGAATAAAATATGAGGAGATGTAAGATGGAAAAAATGCCTAATCGCATATAAATGGTCAGTAGAATTAATTCCCCTGATGTTAAGACCAATGATTTGGCACTTGATCATATCCATAAAGATTATTGCTGCTTTGTTTTACTGCCAGTGGAATCTTTGATTGAAGGTTGTAATGGTCCTTGTGAGCACTGAATTTCTGATCTGGCAAGGATGGCCTGTGGAAATCAGCTCGAAAGAGCTCAGTTTCATTGTGTGATTCATGACTGAGAGAGTTTTTAGGTATGCTTTGTACCTTCCTCTTGTTTTTTTTCCAGAATAAAATTTACACTGTAGGGAAGGGAGAACTTTAGGTAGTTTGGCTCAGAAGCAGGAGATAGATGTGAGTCCTCTTCTTCATAGTAGGCCTTTGAAAGTTTGGAAGATTATTGTTTATTATTAGCATTAGGGGGTAGGTTGAAATCCGTGTCTGAATCATAGTCCGAGATGGGTGATGAAGATCTATTTTTTGTAGGTGTGGGAGCTTTCATATGGGATGAATTCATACAGGGTATTGATAGTTTTGATGCGTCCATTATAGATTTAGTGTTAGAAACTGCTGGTTTTGATCTTAGAGGTCTTGGGGTTCCAAGTGCATTGTTATGGT
Source organism: Epiperipatus broadwayi (assembly GCA_028023455.1). Taxonomy (NCBI): domain Eukaryota; kingdom Metazoa; phylum Onychophora; class Udeonychophora; order Euonychophora; family Peripatidae; genus Epiperipatus; species Epiperipatus broadwayi. Next base: position 75,596 of record JAQFVV010001325.1, on the reverse strand, counting down.
CTTGATGGTCTATGCTGAGAGGTGCATCATCTGTATCATCAGAAGAGATTGTTTGATTTTTGCGTCTAGAGGTGTTATTTGGTTCATTTGATTTTGAGCTTTTTGGTAAATTGTCTGGTTACTGTGAGTTATCTCTGGGCTTGGTGCCATTTGGGTTTTGATATGCTATTTGTATCTGTTGGCTGTCATTGGATGGTTTTTCCTTGAGTTTAGTAGGATTCATAAGGTCTTTGGCGTTGGTTACTCTACTGTAGGATTCGACTTCAGCTTCAACAGTATGCAGGCCTGGAGTGTTTGTGGTTGGCATTTCATTATGTGTGACATTAGCAGGCGTGAGTGTATGAGGTGCTTTACATTTGTGAAACTTATTTTCCTTCTGACCATAAGAGGTGCATATTTTTGCTGGGCATTCTTTTATGAGATGTGTTCTTTGGCTGCAATGAAAACATTGCGGCCTGATGCCAACGAAGGAAAGTATCATTGGACAACCTTTTGCTTTAATGGTAGTTGGTATGTCGGTGGGCCCTAGGCCTTTTCTTAGTTGAATTTGAAATGATGCAGTGTTGGATAGGATGGACTTGATCATCTTGTCTACTGGCAGATATGAGAAATTCTGGATTTTCCCATAAGGTAAAAGGATTTCTTGGAGGAGATTATTGTCAAGGCCCATGACACAATTCTTGAGGGTTCTGATAAGGGTAACAGGTCTGTTTGTATCAACATATATAAGGAATTTGTTGTCTAGTTTTTTGAAATTGGATTTAAATTCATTTCAGAAGGCCCAAGTGGCAAATTCAACAGCAATGTATCTGTCATTTGGGTGAGTGAGGATCCGAGGTACACCCTCTGTTAATTTGTATTGTTTTATCAATTCGTATAGTGCTGTAATGGGAAATTTATGGAGTGAGCAATTTGGTTCAGTCACTGCCAGAACAACACTTTTATCACTGTGGTAGTTTACTAAGGATTTGAGGAGAGTTGGAGGTATTGTTTGGTTGAAGTCAACACAGAGGCCTTGGTATTGTTTCTCAGTGAAGTCATTTATGGAGAATTCATCAGTCTCAAGCCCCAAGAAGGTTTGATTTTTCTGTTGTAGATTTTTTTAGTTTTAGTATATCTAACATGGTAAGGTTGTGATTAATTTTACTTGCTGTTCCGGGCATGGAGCAGGTTTCGCTGTATGGACTTGTAGTAGCAATTTTTGCTATGTTAGCATATGATATGTGGCTCCTAGATGAACTGTTAGCCATTGTATTACAGTTTTTTGAAATAGGTGTTATGTGAGGAAGGTAATTTAAATCACTCTGTGTCAAATCTAGTGTTGGGTTTGTCTGCTTGATTGTTGAATAGTTTCCCTTATGACCGGTATGGAAAATTTTATTTTGATCTTCTTCTCTCTGGTAGTTTAGCTACTGAGAGTAAGAGGGAAGAGTTGGGAATTCATCTATAGAAAGTGGCATCCTTCGTAAGGAAGTATTTTGAACACCAGTGACACTAATTGTATTGGTATGTTTTAATACAGGTTCCGGTATTGTATTATGCATGTGTGTTGTTTCAGAATTATATTTATTTATAGTATCAGTTTCGGACGAGTTTGCAGAAACATTTTAAACAAGGAAGTGTTAAAGAAATTAATTACATTATATTTATTTATTCAGATATTCATCCATTCACTATTTTTAATTCCTAGTTTTAAAATTAACAGATTTATTATGACTTCTTTTAACCAATTACATCTAAAATATTTAATTATAATTTTTGTATTACAATTAAGAATAGATGAAATCATTTTAATATTTAAATTGTTTAACAAACCTAAATACAGTGGTTTGAATTTGGTTTTCTAGTTAAGACCAATATTAAATCTCAAAGCATTTTAAGGGTTAAATTATGACATAAATTAACTTTATTAACTTATAAACTGTATTAATTAATACTTTAAGTTAACAAATATTTAAAATTTAGACACTTTAACATTACAAATAACTATAAGATAAAATATTATAACTTAGGCTTTTTCCTTTTTTCACCGTTGTAAAGATTACAAAAATATTTATACAATGACTTTTCATATAAATAACTGTAGTATTATTAGATAACAACAAATTTATCCATTATAAAATTAAATTACTGAATTTTTTTCTGTCTTTTAGATATATTAAACTAAGACATGACTTGATACTTAGTTTCAAGCCAAAGCTAAAAGTCCCAATATATATAAAAGATATATTTTGCGGGTTTATCCGTGTTAAAAAATTTAAATACTGATATACCGACTTTTCGACTTGATCACATAAGTCATCTACTGGCTAATCAAGTCAAAACGTCAGTATATCAATATTTAAATTTTTTAACACGGATGAACCCACAAAATATGTCTTTTATATATGCAATTCATGAAAATCTTCATATCAACATATATATATATATATAATTTAAATAAATATATATTTTAAAAAAATATAAATGAATTGCTTAAAAACTAAATTTCATATATATATATAAAATTAAAAATATGTAAATATTTTATTTCTATAGCGCGATGTTTATATATAAATCTAAATAATAATGCAGTTTAAACCATGACACATGCTCTTTACAGATGGAACACTATTTAGAATATATTTACAATTAAAAAATAATTTTTAAAGTAGCATTTATTAACTAAATATCTTTTATTAATGATTTTATGTAAAAATGTAATAAATATATTAATAAGATTATTTCCATTAAGAATTTTATTAAGAGTTTTTTCTCTCACTCTTTTTTGACATTTTTTTTAATAAAACATATTTGACTCAATTTGTATATTCTTTTATAAGATTTAAATTATTTATAACTTTTTATTTAGTAATACTCAAAATTTAGCATTTATAAAATCAGAGATTCATAAAAAAATGCAATAATACATATGTAATTATTTTTTACATATCTTATTTAAAAATATTGTTTTGCATTATTTATATTTTGAGTCTTTAAATATATTTTTTTGTTGACGTTTCCCCCTGAATTTATTAAACTTGTAATAATGCTTTATAATCTTTGTGATAAAAATATACTTCTTTTAAAAAAATGTTATTTGCTTAAAAATGTATGTGTTATAGAATGAATAGATTAATTTTCAATACAAGAATCTTTACCTTAAATGTGCACTACTCTATCAATGCATAAAATCTACAGGGCAATGCAATCTATTAGCTATTAAAGTAATTTTATATAGGAAACAAGATTAATTAATGTAAGGCATCACAAGTAATAATTTGCTGTAATATTTGAAAGCTGCTTTATTATGACATAAGTGCTGATGAATTAAAAAACCTGGAATAATATTCTTAGTTATTTTTTGACAAGTAGTGATTATATATCACAAAAATGGATGTGATAATACATATCTGCAGTAATCTAAGTTATGAGTTTATATTCATCATACAAACTTACTATTAATAAGTAATCTATATGCATTCAATGATTTAGGTAACATTTATTTTACTTTGCTTTCAATAAAAATATCACATTTATATATATATATATATATATTATTCTCTTTTGTATCATCTAACATTGCTACTTAGAAATTCTAAAATTATTTATCAAATCATTGTATGTAGAGGAATCTCCATTCTGTGTGCTAAAAATGTTTACAATCTACCATGTCAATATTATTTTACAATTTTTTATATACCATGTTATTTCTTTTCCAAAACCATTTCTATCTTAGACTCATTGTAAATTTTAGTCTACAAGTGTTAAAAGTCTTTAGAGTACAATGAATATTAATGCAGACTATAATTGATAAAACGATTTTAAAATAAAATTGTGCTACTAACAATAATCACAATCACAGACAGAGAAAATTCCTTAATAAAAAGAAATAGTTTATATATAACTGTGTATTATTTGGTGTGTTAAATTCCCAATATTTGATGAAATATTAGTCATCATTATCAAGGTTAACATCATAATGAAGAAGTGTTAGATCTTAAGTAATAATGAGATTTGATCGAGTTTGAAGTAAAAAACAATCATTCTTATAAATATTTGATGGTTGATTATTCAGAATAAGTGGATTAACAAAAATTTTATTTCCTTCACTTTTACAATTAATTGATTAAAAATTGACTTTAAAAGAAATAAATAAAGTAAGAGGTCTCCACAAGGGTGAAATATGTTATGCTTCATTAGATTTATTTAAACCACTCAATCATTTTAATATTTCAATAGATTCTCTCATGGATTTCAAGTCATACTTTTTCAAATTAGAAAGTTGTTAATTTTTTTTATAAATGTCATAGCATCGGCCAGGACCCGAACCCGCAACCCGGGCAACTACCTGCAAGTGCAAGGCAGTCACGCTGACCTCTCGACCACCAATGCAAGACTAGAAAGTTGTTAATTTTAACATCTTTTTTCTTCTTAAAAAATCATTTTTCAATATTAAAAATAACTATTTTGTTAGCAAAAAAAGTGATTTTTTTCATAAACCTAAAGAGTGAATACTTTTGGAATACCAAGGTATCTATAAATTTTCATGTTCACACTCTCAAAAAGCTATTAGGTCAATCCAATAGACAAATTAATGTGAATGTTAGGGAGCATAAAAATGTCTTCAATAAAAAGCTAAACAGTTTTCACTTCATATTTTTTTTCGAAATTGGTCTCATACTGATTTTGTTAATGCTAGAATATTTGCTAATTTAGAAAAGTATCATTTGAGAACCATGACAATCTATTGAAATACTAAAAACACTGATTCGTTTAAATAAGTCTTATGAAGAACAATATGGAGATCATTTATTTTATCCCTTTCTTCTAAAATCAACTAGAAAGCAATTAATTGTAAAACTGAAGGAAATAAAAATTTTGTTAATCCACTTATTCTGAATAATCAACCATCAAATATATATAAGAATGATTGTTCTTTACTTCATGCTCAAACACAATATCATTATTATTTAAGATTTAACAATTCTTTATTAAAATGTTAACCTTGACAATGACTAATAAGATTCCATTAAAATATCAGGAATTTAATAAACAAAACAGTACATGGTTAATACAAAAAAGATTTTATTTACATCACATAACCATGCAATTATTAAATATAAGATAGATATGTGGATAGATGGATGTATGGATAGATAGATAAATAGATAGATTGTAAGAGTACAAATCAATTACAAATAGAATCACTTGTATTACAAAGCTGCCTTGTCATCAAATTATTAAAGACAGCTTAATAAATTATATTCTATAAATTGCCGTATGTGTATATACTATTAAGAAATAAAAATGAAATTGGTTTATAGTTTAATAAAGCCATAAAATATTTTGTAAAGAAAAAATTAAAAATAGTAAAATTATAATTCCTGTAATGAAGAGAAATAAAGAGAAAATAGTTAATTTATTTAAATTTTTATATACCTGCTAGTTATATATATATAATAGATGATTCCATTTTGAAAGTTGAGTTGAAAATGATTATGAATATAATCGAAAATATTTTTTTATGAGTTTTTATTTATATTGTATTATAAATTGTTTACCGTTGTTTGGAATATATTTAAGTTTTGTTATATATATATATTATGAATTTTCAGATTTGCCTTCTGTAAGAGACATTAAAAAACAAGTTCTTTTACTTGCGACAGAATTGTTGATAAATTCTGATATTTTATTGAAAATTATATAGAATTAAAATAATATAATCATGAGAAAGAATTTCAAAGTTAGGATTTTTTTTTTCTTTCTTCTCGTTCTTAGCAGCCACTGTAAATGAAAACTATTTTATAATTATTTGTAAAACAACTATCTGAATGAATATATATATATATATATATTGTAGAATTAAATCTACTATAGGAATTTCAGATTAATTTGTCTGTAAAACAGTCCTATATAAATTGCTACAAAGTTAATTAGTTTATCCAGTGTGATAAATATGTTTATTAAGATAAAAAAATAAATACCATTAAAGTCTTAGGATGGTCGTATATAGGGTCCTTGCGATGAGACAAAAAAGTATAAATAAAAGTTTGAAAGCAACAGTAATAAAAACTTTAGTCTTGAATCAGAAAAGGTAATAGTGTAGACTGATTCTGAGAAGAGAAAAATCTAAAACAGAAGTAGAGTGGAAAAGGCATTACCAGACAATGGATAAGTCAATCAAAGTTAAAATACTTTTCTGCAGATTGCCTGTTGCTAAATAGCTTCAAATAGAATTATATTGCTGACTGTTTAAAAAAAGATTTTTCAATACTACATCTAACTCAAAAATCATGATAATATTTGATACCAGAAAAGAATATTTATCATGGATGACTAAACACCCCAAGTCACATAAGTTGAAGACCTTGAACTATGCAACTTTACCAATTTGAATGTTGATCACATAAAATTTATAACTTTGTGTTTTTACAAAAAGAAAACTATGCCATAAAAAAAAAGGATTTTGTCATAAGACTTACTGCATTTTTGTCTATAAGAAAATCTATTTCCATTGTCTACATTTATTGATTCTCTAGGAGATTTCTAATTTATTGATTCTCTAGGAGATTTCTAATGGTAAAAACATTTTATTATATGGGTAAGATATTTCTTTTATGTTCAATTACAAGGTGTTAAAATTATTATTAGAATACATTTTTACATTTTAATAATTATATTTAAATGTAATATTTATGACTATTTGTTAATTTCAATATTTTGTATTTCATTTAAGATTTTATGGTAATTGTAAATATACACATGCAAGCTTATCTTTAGCTTATTTATTAATTAGTGTAAATAAATTATGTTATTTTATTATAAAATTTATTTCTTTTGTTGTTTGAGCACATTCCAAACATGTATCATTAATACATCCTAAACATGAGAAGTCATGAAATCCTCTGGGATAAATAGCTGGAGAAACAAAAATACATCAAGTTGGTGATGATCAGAAATAATAATTCTTCCAAAAATATTTTTCCTATAAAGAAAGTGATACCTGAGTCTAATTTAAATTGGAACTAATACAAATATAAAAATTTTACCCACCCCTTTTCAACTCACATTATATATTTTAAAATATATATATATATATATATATATATATAAATATAAATATATATATATATATATATATATATATATATATATATATATATATATATATAAAGATATGGGCGCCTTTTCTCCCCCCAAAATAATAAAAAAATGTTTACATTTGTTATTTGTTTTGCTTTACAAAAAGCAACTTATTCATTAAATAATTATTTATATTTTGTTTCTGTGTTAATTAAATGATTATAATTTTTTCAGAATGTTTATTTTATTTTTAAGACATTCCACATGATAAAGAAATGTTTTAAAAATAAAAGCTTGGTATAATATAGACAGTGATTAATAAAGGTTGAATGATAATAACCACGTATATGAATTTAGGTAAGATTATTAAATAAAAACCTAAATACTAAAAGCTTATTACATTTATTTTATAAAGATTAAATGATTTATAGTTTATTAATCGATGAAATTTCTAAAATACTAATTTTAAATGTGTGTATGAATATAGCAAAAATTATATAAAAATATCATGAATTAACCTATTCTAGAATCCCTATAACAATGTTATGTAAAATTACAAAACAAGAAAGTACAGCAGAAAAGCATAATATAGAATAAAATGTACTTACTTACAATCTAAATTTGCAGTTGATAACATGAGACATATTTTTTATAAAAATATACAGTTGGTGTTCAAATAAAAATTGCCTTCCAGGCATTTACGTAGAAAATGTGTCAAATGTCTTTTTGATCCTTCTATTTCCTGCCTATAAATATGATGATCATGGTTTTACATCATGTTAGAATTTGGGGCATAGATTTTAAAATAATTTTATCTAACAACATTATTTCAACATTTTGAGAATGTATATTTATTGAAACTCTAAGAAATTACAAAAGAAATTTATTCCATTACAAATAAGCAATTTCATCATAACTATACCAAAATTCCTTGAGAGAAGTTGTTTATGACTTAGAGGAGTCAAATGAAACTTTTTTGGAAAATTGCATCATCTTAAATGTTATAAAGACAATTAATTTAACATGAAGAAATCACAACCTGGAGCAAATTCACTCTTAAGCTTCTTAATATTTACTAATTACAGGATCTATAATAAAAAACTTTCCTACAAGAACTTTTTAAAAAGAAGAAACTTTCAGAAATAATAAAATGTCACCTATATATTTATATATTTTATTATGCATGCATATTTTTTATTTATTTATAGTTTTCAGCAATAATAAGTTACTGGTCAGTTAAAACAATTTTAATAATATTTTATTCCTATATTTATGTGCACATATAGTACCATGTATAAATGTATGAAAATTTAGATAGTTAGTACACATTATTCTGTTTATATTTTTTTAATGGATGAGAATAAACTAAAGGATCTCATCACTGTATAAAAATTAAATGTTTGAAATTATAATATCCTTTTGCATATTATACTTATCCAAAGATTTATCTGAGTTTCATAAATGCTTTAAGTAATATTTATTCATAAAATTATTTGTAACAGCTTCATTATTGAATGTTATAAGTTGATGGGAACTATTTACAGTATTAATACCATTTGCTTTTAATATTATTTATTAGTGATGTAAATAAAATTGGATGATTTTTCACTTAATCAGTTTGTATTAATTATTTTATTTATTCACTCATATCAATTATTATTATTATTATTATTATTATTATTATTATTATTATTATTATTATTATTATTATTATTATTATTATTATTATTATTATTATTATTATTATTATTATCATCATCATCATCTTTCAAAAGGACTTTATTGAATATAACAAGAAAAGGTTACATTTATAACTATTTTACCACATGCAGATGAATTGAAGTTAGTATAAATAAGTTGAAAATTGTAATGGGGGGGGGGGGTAATAAAGACAAAGGATATGCATGTGGTTTACAAATTTGAGTTTACATTATTTTCTTTAAAATATATACATCCAATTAGTTTTGTGCACTTGTAAAGCCCTTAGTTCTGTTTTTTATTAGTCCTTTTTCTTTCTTTTTCTCTATAATTTTGAGTGCTGTTGTAATATTAACCAAGTGGCTGTGTACATCTTTTGGGATACAATTTTTTTATCTCTTAAGCAAAGCTGTTCCATTTTGTTCCAGAATGTGTTTGGATGTCTCCTTGGATTATTGTTGTACATGAAGGAGCATCTTGTACACCATAGTGAAAACAATATAAAAGTACTTGCTCGAATATGTGGGTAGCTACCCTTAACAAATGATTGTAAAAGGGTTTGAATGTCACAATTTTTTTGTTTGCACAATGATGGTATGGATGAATGAATATTATCAAATACAGGGCAGGTAAAAAGAAAATGTTCTTGTGTCTCAGTTTCTCTATGACATAACCAGCATATGTCTTCTGTATTTATGTAATGCCTTCTATATCTACAAAAGTGTAATGTTGGCAATGCTTCAAGATTTAATTTGAGTAGAAAATCATAATATTTGGGTTCTAATGACCAGAATTTAAATTTTTGGGTTAGTTGTCTATTATTAATGTTTAAAATTGGTCTTTTATCATTTAGGGGAGAGCAAATTATCTGGTATACATCCCAATATTTAAATTTATCTTGAGGTGGTGAAAAAATAATGTTTGGAATGTTGAATTAGTGTAAGCAAGGTTTTCCAATATCCATTGGTTGGTGGTGGTTTATCTGTTGGGGTAATCTTGAAGAACACTTTCATGTATGGAAATAAATAAGCACATGCAAAAATGAGATTTAATGTCTTTTGAATGTTAAAAATATGTATTGAATGTAGTTCTAAACCATTTTGTATTAGAGGAGCTTGAATACATTTTAGTGAAACTGAAACAATCTTTTTTCCCTACAGCAACTTTCTACATAACGAGTTTATTTTACTAGTAAAAGATTTAGTGTATAGTATTATTGGAGAATAGTATGTGATTCGAGTCATAATTAATAGATTAAACAGGGATACTTTTGAATACAGTGAAAGGTAATATTTTGAAAGTGAATCAATTATATTTTCTATTTTATTTTTAATTTTGTCTTATATTTGTTGACGCATTTCTAAATTGTTCAAATAGAAGGGGAATCCCACAAAAAAGCTGGGTTTTCCTTTAAAATGTTGTGTGTGAAATTGTCCTATATATATTGACCACACAGAAGATTTATCCATGTTAAACTCCAGCTTGTATTTATTAGTGTATGAGTTAAGAATTTTCAATAGAGTTGGAATCTGTTTTTTAGAAGTTAAAAATATTGAGACATCATCCATGTAGGCAATACATGAGATGTTTGCTTTTAGACCAGGTATGTATATGCCTGATAATTCTTTTTCTATCATATTCAGTAAGGGATTGATATAGAAAGTAAAAAAAAGCACTTAGTGGTGAACCTTGTGGAATTGAACAGTAAGGTACAAAAGAGGGGGAATTCTTACCATTAAGTGTAATATGTATTTCTTGATTTAATAGAAGATTGGTGATTAAATATATTAAGGATCTTGGTATTATTGTGTCTGCTAATGCTTCAACAAGGAGTTCAATTGGAATCATATCAAATGCTGATTTTATATCCAGTTTGATTACAACTGGACTATATTTTTTATTATTTCTGACAGAATCAATAACTGTTTTGAATAGAAAGGCTGCTTGCATTGTAGACGAGCCTTTCTTAGCAAACTGCATTTTAGATAGTATAGGTATAATATAGGGTTCTATTTTGTCTTTAATGATTGACTCCAGCAGTTTGATACCCAGAGGGCTCATTGATATGGGCCTTAGATTGTTTAGTGTGGTTATTTTTCCACGTGTTTTGATAAATGGTACTAGTAAAATAGGGTATAATCCATGTATATGATGAATCTTTTTTGTTAGAAAGTTTACTAGATTACACAGATACTGAGCAGTAAAATTTTCTAAATGCTTGAATACAAAGTAAGGTATACCATGCATTCCTGGGTGACTGGAGTTTGGGGTTGATGCTAATTTTTGAATAAAGTCTTTGGGAGTAAATACTATATCTTCTTCTGGCTCACTGAGAAAAAATGGTGCAGGGCTGAATTTTTTCTTCTCTTGAAGTTTGGATTTGAAATGTGTGTAGAGAGGTAGCAACATGTTGTAACCAGAAATTATATCTTCTTGTATTTTAATTGCTGTTGGTATGCGAGTTGATGGCTTTTGTCCCAGTGCCCAGTGAATATAGTGTCTGGACCATGTGTGTGTCTGTGTCAAGAAGAGTTTTCTTTTTTTAATTGCCAGATATTCTTTAAGTTCTTCAGAGACTGATTTATAAAGTTTCTTCAGGGCAATCACATTTGAACAGCCTTGTTTATTTGTAGTACTGTTTGTGATTCTTTTGTGTGTTTCATCTACAAGAGCTAAAAGCCTTGAAGGGGCTGGGGTAGCCCTTGTCATGACATCAATTGTATATGAAATAATGTTAACAAGGGCAATCCATGTTTGCACTGGATCTATTTCAATGTCTCGAAGTTTGAAGAGATATATATATATTTCTGAGAATAAATATTCTGAGGTTCGACATGGAAGAAGCACTCTAATTGAGTTTCCAATAGATGTTATTGATCTGTATATAAAATCATTCTTTAGTGAAACAATAATTTCAGAATGATCTGATAATGATGAGTTTTTTATTGTTAGGCTGATCATGTGATGTAACACTGGTGAGTAGAAGACCAGGTCAATTAATGATGAAAACCTGCCATTATTAAATGTTACTGAATTCTGTGGGAGATAGCCTTCTCCACTCATGAGTGGTATGGCTAGTAAGTGCAACCATTTTGTGACAAACTCATTGTATGATATGTTGAAATCACCAAGTAAAATTAATGGATGTGATGAGGATGCTATTTTGGAATTTATAATTTGAATGACTTTATTAATTACTGTGTGCTTTGGAGGTAAATAAACAATGCTACATTCAATGTAACTGTTTTATCATATAATGTTATGATTAATATGTGTGCATCTATATATATTATTTTGAATGAATAGAAGGTGCAGGTTTTCATTACTACTACTCCTGTTCCTGCTGAGGGTGAAAATGATGCTTGGGAGAATGCTGAGTATCCTTGATTATTAAGATAGTTAGATGGATTAATCTGAGATTTATTATAAATTTTTGTTTCAAGTAGTCCTAGCAAATGAGGTTGTATGATTTCAAGCCATTTTATTAATTGATAGTTTTTTTCCAGTGAGTTAATCCACGGATGTTTAATGACGCTATTTTCATATAATGAAAGAATAATAAAAGAGGGTGTATACATAAATGAAATTAAACCAGAATTAAATAGGATGTTAATAGAAAAAGATAAAAGAAAATAAAAGGTTTTTAATCAAAAGTTTTTAAATGATATATATAGTTTTTTAAAAAAGAAATTAGTTGTGTTTAAGTTGTGATTGTAATAGGAAAGGGGAGTGAAATAAGGTAAAAAAAGAAAATTTTGGTTATGAATATATTTTTTTAATTTTTAATTAATTTATTTATTTATTTTGGAATATGTGATATTTATTGTATATATATTTTATTTTAGCGTGCCTTGAAAAAGACTATAATAAAAAATAGTCAAAACGTTGGATTTCTTTTTCATGATTATAGTCATAAAAAAATCAAGATTTAAAAAGGAGTTAGTTTGTTTTATTTGTATATTAAATATATATGAACTATTTTGAAAAGAAGAACTGTGTGCTGGATATATTAAATTATTTTTATATTCATTATAGTTTCACTCAATAAAAACAGAACACACCTGATGTAGTAATTAGATTATAATTTTATATAGTTGAGATAACTTGCACAAATTATGACAAAGAAGTTTTATGTCTGGAGGTTCTACTTCCTCCCTCTTGTGATAATTTTTGCACATTTGCTTTTTTATTGGTGCTAAGGTCTTCATCTGAAGTGTATTCAAACTCGGTATCCATTGAACTCATATTTGCTTTTTTTATTTTTTTTATGATCTAATGTCTGGGGCATATCATCTTCACTAAGATCAATAGGCACTGCTGCATTTTTTCTGCTTCGTTTGCTTCATGGTCTGCCTGGTTTTCAGTTGGCAGTGTCATTTATTTTCGGGTCTGTAGATGGCAAGCAAGGCACTAGATAGTTTATAATATCTTGCGAAGTTTTGTTAAGGGGTGTTTTTGATTGTTTGTGATTTTGGCAATCACTTTTTAATATTTCTTGTTGAGATGGGCTATTTTCTTGTAACACTGGTTTATCCTCATCATTCCATGATTGATTTTTGGGTAAAGTTGATTCACTTTCATCATTTACTGATTGCTCTCTGGTGATGTTTAGATCATCTGTTACACTGTCATTAATTGGATTATTTTGATAGCAATTTGTAGTTGATTCACTTATCGGTTGAGGAGTGAAATCTGTGTTATTTACTGGCACATTTCCACATTGATGACTTGAGGTTGCTCTCATATCACAGTGTTTACATTTAAGTTTTGGGCATGCATTTATAATATGCCCTCATTGTTTGCAGTGAAAACATTGCAGTTTAAGTCCATGAATTATTAAGAGTAGCATCGCTTCATGATCGGTTATAAGAGTGGGAATATCATTTGGATTTACGTTTTGATTTAATTTAACTTTAAAATGATAACTGTTTCCATAGATCGGTATCGGAGTTCCTTTTAAATATATAGGTTGAAAGGCAACAACAACTCTGAATGGTTGCATTAATTTATTGAGGTCATTTATTGTATAGTTAAAGTACATATTTTTGATTGTGCCGGTAATAAAATTTTCTCTATATTGGTTAACTTTTACTAAAGCATATTTCCCTAACGTTTTAATTGTTTTATCAAATTTGTTTTTTTGTTCTTCGCTATAGAATTCAATAGCAAGATAGCGAGGATTTGGATGATCTGCAATGCACAATATAGAATCCCATAAATTATTTGTGCTTAATTCTTCGTACAGCAAATCTTTAGGAAATCTATACAGCGAACAATTTATATCTGTAATTGCAAGGATAACAGACCGGTCAGTAAAGAAACATTTAAACGACATAAATAGGTTACGTGTGATGGTCATATTAAACCATTCAGAAATTTTTATTAGACTTTCATTAGTCCAGATCTCTTCTTCTATTACGTTAACTGGTAATGGATCAGATTCTAAATCACATCTAGTTTCATTGGATCATTCATTGTTGAACGACGAAATCTTGAAACTGGAGTTTGATTTTTTTTCCACGTTCTGAGGAAAATCTTTTTTTTAGTGGATGCTTTGATTGTGTCAACATAAGAAATGCTTGCTGCATTCAAAGAGATCGCCATATTGGAGTAAAAAAAAACCACTTGCACTCAAATTTCTCGTTGGAGTTTTCTTAAGTTTAAAAAACTATATATACTGAATATTGGGTTGCTTAGAGTCAATACGGTTTATTTTAAATAATAAAATAGTTTTATTATTACTAGAAATATATAATATAGCCTACCGATATCTATGATCACCAAACCAGCTGGCGCATGTGCACATCTATTATCATCATCATCATCATCATCATTATTATTATTATTATTATTATTATTATTATTATTATTATTATTATTATTATTATTATTATTATTATTATTATTTCAACAATATACTTTATTGGACAATAAGTAGGTTACATGTGGTATCACCAGAAAAGATACACTGATAAAATAGATTTACAGATTGTACATGAGTTCATTTGTATAGTTACAATCAAATGCATAGTCTTTGTTTATAGTTTTGCAATCTGAATCTTTGTTATAGCTTTGATCTTTGCTTGATCAGAGACCAAGTTGCTGCATATATGTCTGGGGATGTTATCAATTTTTCCCTACTTTGTATCTGCATTAGCTTGTTTTGAAATGTTGAAGGGTGTCTTCTAGTATTTTTCCCAATTAGAAACTTGCACCTGATGCACCACAGAGTATACAGTAGAAATGTTGCTGCTCTGATGGTGGGTATTGATTTGCCCTTGTAAGTCTCCATTAATTGTTCTATCCTGGTATTATTTTTCCTGTATATATTATGTATTATGTCTCTTATTTGATTTAGTCCTCTACAGTGGTCCATTAGATGCTTCCATGTTTCTTCTGTTTCATGACATAATCCACAGAAAGGATCAATAGATATGTACATCCTTCTGTGGAATAGAAAATTGGTAGTTGGTAGTGCATCCAGGTTCATTTTCAGAACAAAATCAAAAAATTTTGGTTCCAATTTGCATTTTTTATATTCTTTTATCATTTTCTTGTTGGTTATTCCTATTATTGGTGTTGTGTTATTTTCTCCATTGCTGTTTGTGTGTATGAGATTTGTATATTTCCCAGTATTTGTATTTTTGTATGTATTGATCTGGGATTTTCTTTTCTATTTTACATTTGTATATCATTAGTTCAATATATGAACCCTTGGGTGGTGGTCTGTCTGTGGGGATTATTTGTAGTAGAGGTTCGGTTTGGGAAATTGATTGATTGTTGTGATTATTATATTTCTAAGTTTTTGTGTGTGAAAAATGGTGATATCGTCTAGGCCCAGTCCACCTATGTCTGTTGGTCTTTTAAATTTTTTATGAAAATGGCCACTGTTTTTCTGGATCAAATAAGTTGATTGCACATTGAGTTTATCTTGGATTTGAATGCATTGGAAAAAGAAATTATTGGTATATAATATGCTATCTTAGTTGTGATTAGTCTATTAATCAATTTTATTTTTGAATGTATTGATAGATATGCTTTTGCTAGGGATTTTGTAATGTTTTCAGTTTCTTCTTTCAACTTATTCTGTATGTAGCATCAAATTCCTGTGGCTCCCATATAAATGGAAACCCTAGGAATGGGCTTGGCTTTCCTTTGTATATGGATTCACACTGCTTTCCTGTGCATATAGACCAGGCTTATGTTTTTGTTGTATTAATTTTAAGCCCATATTCTATTGAATAATTATCAATTATCTTTTGTAGCTTAGGTATCTGTTTTTTGGAAAGCAGGAAGACCGTGTTATCATCCATTTAAGCTAGGGATGTTACTTGTTGCATTGTTGCTGGTATGTTGATCCCCTCAAATGTTTGATTGATTTTCTCAATGAGAGGATTAATGTAGAAGGCAAACAGCAATGCACTAAGGGGGGACCCTTGTGATAGTGATTGAGTGGGGACAAAAGATGGTGAGTTTCTTCCATTAACCGTGATATGTATTTCATGGTTCAATAAGAGATTTGCTGTTATGTATAATAGCCTCCTAGGAATGTCTGTCTTTTTGAGCATCTGCAATAGGACTGAAATTTTTACTGAGTCAAATGCCTATGCAATATCCATTTGCGCCACCACTGGACTATATTTCTTTCTTTCTCGGATAGTTAGCATTACAGCTTTAAATAGGAAGGCTGTCTGTAGCATTGATGAAGCTTTTTTTGCAAATTGTGTTTTTGAGATGATGGGTAGTAGGTATGGCTCTATCATGTCTTTTATTACCTTTTCTAGAATTTTTATTGGTAGAGGGCCCATTGAGATGGGTCTTAATTCATCTAGGGTGGGAGTACTTGTCTTCTTTTTGTTGTATGGAACTATTGCAATGGGATAGTCCCCTGCATTTGTATAACCTCTTGGGTCAGATAGTTGGCCAGATTAGTAAGGTAATTTGCTGTAAACCATCCTAAGTGCTTTAGCACAAATAATGGTATTCCAAGAGATCCAGGGTGGCATGAGTTGTTCATATTTTCCATTTTTTTAATGAAGATCTCTTCTTTGAATATGGGTTGGTCTTCGATTGTGCCAAACATTTGATTGTCATATTGAGTTGGTTGGTTTACTTGCAATTTGTTTTTAAAGTATTTAAATATCGGCAGAATCATATTATGCTCGGCAAAATTATCATTATTACATCGAATAGCTAATGGTACTTTTATGTCAGGTGCATATCCCAGTGCCCATTTGATATATTTCCGTGTCCAAGTGTGTTGTTCTGTGATACAAATCTTACTTTTCTTGATTTTTAAATAATCTTTGAGAGCATCACAAGCCTTATCATAGGCATATTTTAGTTTATATATATACTGTTGTGTGTTTTGCGTTGGCATAATTTCAGTTATTCTTCTGTGGAGTTGTTCAGTATATTCTAAGATTTTTGATGGTGGTGGCTGGTTTCTAACCAGGTGGTTGATGTTAAATGATAGTATGTTTATGAAAGCTTGATACTGTTGTATAGGGTCTAGATTCATTGGTTTTGTTTAACATTATATAGGATTCCGAAAACAGAAATTCAGTTGTAGTTGCAGGCAGTAAGATTCTGATTGTTCTTGTGAGTGGAAGTGTGGTTGTCTGTATATTATTCATGCTGATTGTGATTATTTGCCCAGAGTGATCGGAAAAGGTTGTTGGGGTAAGTTTAATCTCGATGAAAGGATGTAATACCGGTGAATAAAAACATAGATCAATTAAAGATGCAAACCGGCCATTGTGAAATAATATTGCATCTGCTGGCAGGAAACATTGGCCACTCATAAGTGGAACTGATATTCTGTGTATCCATTTCTTTGTGAATTCCTGGTAGGATGCATTACAGTCACCAACTAGAATTGTTGGGTTTCCTGTGGTTGCTAGCCTTGAATTTATGGTTGATATTATTGTCTCAATTTTTGTTTTTTGTATTGGCATGTAGATGATAACTATATTGATTGTGATGATTTTGTGATAAAAGGTAACAATTAGTAAGTGTGAATCTATATGAATTATTTTGAAAGTTATGAATGGGCAGATATTGGTAATTACTAGGCCAGTACCTGCCATGGGGGCATGGTATCCTTGGAGCATGCGCAAATCCCTCAGCATTTAGATATCTGCTGGGATCTACTTTTGATGCTGCACATATCTTGGTTTCTAGCATCCCTATAATGTGTGGCCTTGTCTCTTTGATCCAGTTTTTAATTTTGTACGATTTAGAGATTGCATTTAATCCTCTAACTTTAATTGCTGCTATTTTTATTATCATAATTATTTTGTTGGAGCATATTATTTTAATTGCTGTTGTTCATTGATAATATCTCAGACGCATCTACATAGTCCAGCTCTATTTCTTCATCAGAAAATTCACCTGGTTGACAAAATGGGTTGGTTTGATCATTGTCTATTTCTTCAGTTTTTATTTTTTTATAAGTCTATTCTTATTTGGTGGTTAGCCTGGTTTTCTTTTGGTTCTACTTCTACTGATACATTTTGTGATGTATCTATAGTTATTTCTTCCATGATTTGTGTGCTAGTCTTGTTTATTATTCTTGATGTTTGCAATATATTCCCCTCATTATTTATTTTGCTATTATTGAGTAAATGTGTTTCTTTCATTGCTCTTTTATTTTTGCTTTCTTTTTGTTTATCTAATTGCCGAGTCTCTTTGCCTTGTGCTGGAGGTTTATTATTCACTATATTTGGTGCTTGGTCATCAATTTGTGAGTTTGTGCTTATTATCATACTTTGGGTGTTTGGTTGATCTGATTCCTGCACACTCATTTGATTTTCTGAGTTTGATATATTTATATTATTAGATGGGTTTTTTTTTGTTTTTTTCTGTTTCTATGTCTATATTTTTTTACCTTATTGATATCTGTATATTCACTATTTTCTATATTTAGTAGTTCTTTATTCATCTTTCCTATCTTATTTATTGTCTGCTTAGTATTATTTTGTGGTCTGTCTAATAGCTTTGCCTCATCTTTCATGGTAGGTCCCAGCTCTGTTGCCTGCTCTGGTTTCTCTTGAGACAGATCAGCTGAGGTCAAGTTGTTTTTATTGTTTGGGCAGTTTACAGCTAGATGCCCTCTGATTCCACAACCATAGCATTGAGGTCTCAGGCCTTTTATTTGCAGAGTCAAAATAGCTTCCTGGTCTATTATTTGGTTAGGGATGTTTTGAGGATTGATATTTTCATTTAACTTAAATTTAAAATGAAAGCTGTTGGTGTAGATTGGGATAGGTGTTTCTGTGCAGTAAATCGGTTTGATATATATAAGTTGACCAAATGGCTGTATTAATTTTGTAAAATCTTGCATATTATAGCTGAAGTAGGTATTTTTCAATGTTCCTGTGTAGTAATTTTGTAAATTTTTATCTACTATAATACGAGCATAATATTGTAATACTTGAATTTTTTCTTGAAACTCTGCACATTGCTTTTCATTAAAGAAATCAACCACTATATATCTAGAATTTGGGTGGTCTCCGATTGTTTGTATAGCATGCCACATTTTTTTCTCATCTATTTCTTTATATAGGAGATCCCTTGGGAATTTATAAAAAGTTAAATTTTTGTCAGTAACTGCTAATACTACAGATTTATTCGAAAATAATTTATTAAATGTTTTAAATAATTTTTTAGGTATGGTTTCATTGAACTTTTGATTGATCCCTATCAAATCTTCTTTAGTCCATGTTTGGAATTCCGGTTCATTATAATTTTCATTGCCTTGGGTTAAATCGTCATGGTCATTTTTGTTAGCTCTTCTGAATGTTGTAATTTGTGTTGATTCTATATTTTTTTTGAAAGATAGATTTGTTTTTATCACATCTGCATACGTTTTAGCATTCCATGCATTGTTTGAATTTGTGCTAATTTCTTTTACGTTAGATAATGTAAATTTTTTTTCTCCTGACGCCATGCTTCCTTTTTTGTTCTAACTTAGTTTTATATAATAAAAGTAATTTTTTTTACCTTTTTGATAGAAAAAACTTCCTTGTGTGTGTGTGTTTCCTTTCTTCCTTCTTGGTGAATTATGTTCGATTTAAAATTTTATATTTTTTATTACTTTTTGCTAACTTTTTGGTAGCACCGTAAAATTATATACTTCTCCGATTAAATAACAGGACTGCATATCTATTTTTTTTTTTTATTATTATTATTATTATTATTATTATTATTATTATTATTATTATTATTATTATTATTATTATTATTATTATTATTATTATTATTATTATTATTATTATTATTATTATTATTATTATTATTATTATTATTATTATTATTATTATTATTATTATTATTATTATTATTATTATTATTATTATTATTATTATTATTATTATTATTATTATTATTATTATTATTCAAAAGGCACTTTATTAACTCAAAGAAACTTTACATTGTTTGCATGTTTTACATTGTTACATTGAATTATTTAGCACCATTACATATATTAATTTGCTCCAGAAATGGATGTTTCAACTGAAAAAACATTGTCCATTATTAGTTAGTTCATTTAGCTATAAGAGTTCTAATTCAAATGAGAATATATTCCGTCTGATTATAGATATCTAAGCAAGAACATAGTTCCTTGTCTTTATGTTGTGTGCAGTTTCTTCCAATTATAAACCACTGTAATTGTGTATGGTCCAATTTTATTGCTCATTATTTCTTGCATGTCACTATAGTTCATTATAATGTCTCTCTTTTTAATTAAATTGATAAAAAGTTTGTGAATTTCGCTGATATTGGTTTAACTGAGTAATATACTCAAAACATTGATGGCTGTTTTAACAGAATCAAGTTGCTTCATATAAAAGTGGACAGGTAATTAGCCTATCTCTGTTTTGAATGCATGCTAATTTGTTTAAATGTAGATGGGTGGCATCTGGTATTTTTTCCGATCAAGAAAGTGCATCTGTTGCACCAGAATGCATATAAGATGAATGTGGCCACTCTAATGCTGGGCATTGATCTTTCCTGGAAAGCACCAAGTATTTGATTAATCACAATATCAGGCTTTCCTTGAGCAATTTTTTGTTGTTAATTTTTAACATAGGAGGAGAATCACTCACATCAGTTTGAGTGTTAACTAAATCATAAATTTCCCAGTATGAATATTTATTTAGAAACTGATCTGGGTTATGGTAGCAAAGAATAATCTTTTGGAGGTGGCCTATCTGTTGGAGTGACCTCGACCAAGTGTTTAAGTCTAGGGAATTTTGCAATTGTGGTGACTATTAGGTTTCTCAGCTTTTGTAATTAGAAGATGTTAATGCTATGCAAGCCAAGACCATTTTTGATAAGGGGTTTATTGAGTTTTTTAGATGAGATTGCTACAGTTTTTTTTAGACCAGAGTAGCTTATTATATATGATTTTAATTTTTACTATAAATGCTTTTGAGAAAGAAACAACTAGCACATAATAAACTATTTTTGTTGTAATAAGCTAATTAATTAGCTATACTTTTGCATATAGTGAGATATATGTTTTGGATAAAGAGTCTACTATTCTTTCAGCTTCTTTCTTCAGCCTATTTTGAATGTGACATCTCATTCCCGTGATTCCTATATAAAATGGGAACCCAAGGAAAGGGACTGGCTTTGAGTTGTAGTTTGATTCACATTGCTTTCCAGTGCATAGTTTCCAAGCTGTAGTTTTTTCAGGATTAAACTTTAATTTGTATTTTTGTGAATATTCTTGCAGTATCTTTTGTAGCTGTGGTATTTGTTTTTTGGATGTCAGGAAGACAGTGACATCATCCATGTATGCAAGGCATGCAGTTTTCTGTGCTGTGCCAGGTATCTCAATTCCACCAAAAGTCTGCTGTATGCTATTAATGAGGGGATTAATGTATAATATAAACAGCAATGAACTAAGAGAGGACTCTTGGGATATTGACTGAGTTGGGGTGAATGATGGGGAGTTTTTTTCCATTTAGTGTTACATGAATCTCTATTTAAAAGTAGGTTAGCTATTAGGTATAAGTGTGTTCTAGGGATTTGAGTGTTTTCAAGCATTTCTAATAGTGTAGGTATGTTTACCGAGTCAAAGGCAGCCGGAATATCAAGCTGTACCACTATGGGAGCATTTTTTTCTCTGTCTGACTGTTGTTAGAATTGCTTTAAATAACAAGGCTGCCTCCATTGTTGAAGAGCCTTTCTTTGCATACTGTGCTTCAGAAATGAGTGCAATGTGTATGGTTCAATTTCATCTTTAATGATTTTTTTGATGATCTTGATAGGCAATGGTCCCATAGATATTGGTCTAAGGTCAGTAGTTAGTGGAATGATTGTTTTCTTTTTATTATATGGTACTATGGCAAGTGTGTAAACCTCCTCAATGGTCATGATTTGCTGTGTGTGTATAGTTAGCTAAACAACTTAAATATTTTGCTGTAAATTTGCTTAGATGTTTTAATATAAATAGTGGGATTCCAGGACTTCCCGGGTGACAAGCATCTGGAATACCATTGAGTTTAGCCATGAAAGAGATCTCTAGAAAAGGGGTTTCAGTTTCAGGAGGGCCAAACATATCATGTGTTATTGTAGGCGATTCCTGTGTTTGTAACTTTTTTGAAAAATTCAAAGATGGGCATAATCATATTTTGGCCTGCATATGTTGCATTATCTGCATGTATTGCCATTAGCATCTTCTTATATTTGGCTTGTTTCCAAGCACCCACCTTATGTAATCTCTGGTCCAAGTATGAGGTTTGAGAAGGCATGTTTTTACTTTTTTATTTTTAAATAGCTTTTAAGTGCATCACAAGCATTATTGTATGCATGCATAAGCTTAAATATGTACTGTTGTGTGTAGTGTGATGGGTTTATCTCGATTATCCGCTGGTGTAACTGGTCTGCTAGAGATAGAAGTTTCGATGGTGGAGGTTGCTTCATGGCTAAATGGTTGATGTTAAATGACAGTATACCAATAAATGCAAGATATTGTTGTACTGGGTCAAGGTTCATATCTTTAATTTTATTTAACATTATATATGTTTCAAAAAAAAATGAATTCCTTGGTTGCTGAAAGGAGCAGAACTTGTATTGTTCTTGTGAATGAATATGTTGCTGTTTTGATCTGATCACAATTGATTGTAATTATTTGCGCTGAATGATCTGAGAAGGCTGCAGGAGTTAATTTGATTCTAAATAGGTGGTGGAGTATTGGGGAATAAAAACTAAGATCAATTAGTGAAGAGAAGTGACCATTGTGAAAAGATATGGCATCATGTGGCAAAAATCCTTGGCCACTTATTAATGGTGTGGCTATTTTATGAAGCCAACATTGTGCGAAGTCTTGGTATGTTGTATTGAAATCTTCAATTACTACAGATGGATTTGCTGTGGTAGCTAGCCTTAAATTTATGTTTGGAATTATGGTGTCTATCTTGTTGTTTTGGAAGGGCATGTAGACAAAAACTATATTAATTGTTATGCTTTTATGACTG
The DNA here is from genome assembly GCA_028023455.1 of Epiperipatus broadwayi. Lineage (NCBI taxonomy): Eukaryota > Metazoa > Onychophora > Udeonychophora > Euonychophora > Peripatidae > Epiperipatus > Epiperipatus broadwayi. Next base: position 52,344 of record JAQFVV010001325.1, on the reverse strand, counting down.
AAAGTTGCAATCAACAAGTTCATATCTACATGAATAATTTTAAATGTTATGAAGGGTGAATTTCTCACAATTAGAAGACTAGTTCCAGCTGAGGGAAATGAAGAGTCCCTTGAGCATGCACAAAATCCCTCTCCAGACAATTGTTTAGCAGGGTCAGTCTGAGATCCAGCATAAATTTTTGTCTCAAGTAAACCCATTACTTGTGGTCATATATCTTTGATCCAGTATCTTAGTTTGTTAATTTTTGAGGTTGAATTTAAACCTCTAATAACATTATTATTATTATTATTATTATTATTATTATTATTATTATTATTATTATTATTATTATTATTATTATTATTATTATTATTATTATTATTATTATTATTATTATTATTATTATTATTATTATTATTATTATTATTATTATTATTATTATTATTATTACTATTATTATTATTATTATTATTATTATTATTATTATTATTATTATTATTATTATTATTATTATTATTATTATTATTATTATTACTCAAAAGGCACTTTATTAACTCAAAGAAACCTTTACATTGTTTGCATGTTTTACATTGTTACATTGTATTATTTAGCCCACCATTACATATATTCATCTGCTCCAGAAATGGATGTTTCAACTGAAAAAACATTGTCCATTATTAGTTAGTTCATTTAGCTATAAGGAGGTTCTAATTCAAATGAGTATATTCCGCCTGATTATGATATCTAAGCAAGAACATAGTTCCTTGTCTTTATGTTGTGGGGACTTTCTTCCAATTATAAACCACTGGAGTTAAAGTCGGTCCAATTTTAATTGATTGCTCATTATTTCTTGTATGTCACCTATAGTTCATTGTAATACCTCTTTTTAATTAAATTGATAAACAGCTTTGTGAATTTCACTGAGATTAATTTAACTGAGTGTGTAATATACTCACAACATTGATGGCTGTTTTAACCCCGGGAGGATCACGCTGCTTCATATAAAAGTGGGGACAGGGGGTAATTAGCCTATCTCTATTTTGAGTGCATGCTAATTTATTTTTAAATATAGATGGGTGGCATCTGGTATTTTTTCCGATCAAGAAAGGGCATCTGTTGCACCAGAATGCATATAAGATAGAATGTAACCACTCTAATGCTGGGTATTGATCTTTCCCGGAAAGTAACAAGTATTTGATTAATCACGATATCAGGCTTTCCTTGAGCAATTTCCCGTTGTTAATTTTTAACATAGGGGAATCACTCACATCAGTTTTGAGTGTTAATTAAATCATAAAATTTCCCAGTATGAATATTTATTTAGAAACTGATCTGGGTTATAATAGCAAGGAATAATCTTTTGGAGGTGACCTATCTGTTGGAGTGACCTCGACCAAGTGTTTAAGTCTAGAGAATTTTGCAATTGTGGTGACTCATTAGGTTTCTCAGCTTTTGTAATTAGAAGATGTTAATGCTATGCAAGTCAAGACCATTTTTGATAATAGGTTTATTGAGTTTTTAGATGAGATTGTTACAGTTTTTTATTAGACCAGAGTAGCTTACTATATATGGTTTTTAATTTTTGCTATAAATGCTTTTGAGAAAGAAACAACTGGCACATAATAAACTATTTTAGTTGTAATAGCTAATTAATTAGCTATACTTTTGGATATAGTGACATATATGTTTTGGATAAAGAGTCTACTATTCTTTCAGCTTCTTCCTTCAGCCTATTTTGAATGTGACATCTCATTCCCATGATTCCCATATAAAATGGGAACCCAAGGAAAGGGACTGGCTTTGAGTTGTAGTTTGATTCACATTGCTTTCCAGTGAAATAGTGTCCAAGCTGTAGTTTTTTCAGGATTAAACTTTAATTTGTATTTTTATGAATAATTCTTGCAGCATCTTTTGTAGCTGTGATATTTGTTTTTTGGATGTCAGGAAGACAGTAACATCATCCATGTATGCAAGGCATGCAGTTTTCTGTGCTGTACCAGGTATCCTCAATTCCACCAAAAGTCAGCTGTATGCTATTAATGAAGGGATTAATGTATAATATAAACAGCAATGAACTGGAGGGACCCTTGGGATATTGACTGAGTTGGGCTGAATGATGGGAGTTCTTTTCCATTTAGTGTTACATGAATCTCTATTTAAAAGTAGGTTAGCTATTAGGTATAAGTGTGTTCTAGGGATTTGAGTGTTTTCAAGCTATTTTTAATAGTGTACGGTATGTTTCCGCAAGCCAGCCTCAATATCAAGCTTTACCACTAAGGGAGCATTTTTTTCCCTGTCTGACTGTTGTTAGAATCGCTTTAAATAACAAGGCTGCCTCCATTGTTGAAGAGGCTTTCTTTGTATACAGAGCTTCAGGAAATGAGTGCAATAGATGTATGGTTCAATTTCATGTTTAATGATTTTTTTGATGATCTTGATAGAGTAACGGTCCCATAGATGATTGGTCTAAGTAGTCAGTAGTCAGTGGAATGATTAATTTCTTTTATTATATGATACTCATGCCAAGTGTGTAAACCCTTCAATGGTCATGATTTGCAGTGTGTGCATAGTTATTTAAACAATCTTTAAATGTATTTTGCTGATAAATTTAGCTTAGATGCCTTAATATAAATAGTGAGGATTCCAGTGATTTCACGGATGACAATGTATCTGGAATACTATCGGAGTTTAGCCATGAAAAGATTTCTAGAAAAGGGGCTTGCAGCCTCAGTGAGGGGCCAAACATATCATGTGTTATTAGTAGGGGTTTATCTCTGTAAAGTTTGTATTTTCTTTTTGAAAATTCCAAAGATGGGAATAACCATATTTTTGGCCTGCAGATATTACATTGTCTGCATGTGTCTGCCATTAGCATACCTTTATATTTGGCTTGTTTTCCAAGCACTTACCTTATGTAGTCTCTGGTCCAAGTATGAGGTTTGAGAAGGCATGTTTTTATTTTTTTGTTTTTAAATACCTTTTAAGGGTATCACATGCATTATTGTATACATGCATATCTTAAATATGTACTTTGTTGTGTGTAGTGTGATGTGGGTCTTAGCATGAGGTTATCTTTTGGCGTACCAGGTCTGGTAGAGATAGAAGTTTCAATGGTGGGAGGTTGCTATATGGCAAATGGTTGATGTTAAATGACAGCATACTAATAAATGCAAGATATTGTTGTACTTGGGTCAAGTTCATAATCTTTAATTTTATTTAGCATTATATATGTCTCAGAAAAAAATGAATTCCTTGGTTGCTGAAAGGAGAAGAACTTGTATTGTTCTTGGAATGGATGTGTTGGATGTTTGATCTGATCAATAATTGATTGTTAATTATTTTATTGCTTGAATGTGATCTGAGAGTAAGGCTGGCAGGAGTTAATTTGATTCTAAATAGGTGGTGGAGTACTGGAGTACAAAAATTAAGATCAATTAGTGAAGAGAAGTGACCATTGTGAAAAAGAGATGGTATCATGCAGCAAACATCCTCTGGCCACTTATTAATGTCGTGGCTATTTTATGAAGCCGCAATACTGTGCGTAGTCTTGGTATGTTGTATTGAAATCTCCTCCAATTACTACAGATCGGATTTGCATGTAGTAGCTAACCTTAAATTTATGTTTGTAATTATCGTGAAATCTATCTTGTTGTTTTGGAAGTGCATGTAGACAAAAACTATTAATACTGTTATAAAAAAAAAAGCTTTTTATGACATCGAAAGTTGCAACAACAAGTTCATATCTACAGAATACTCTTAAATGTTAAAAAGGCGAATTTCACAATTAGGTAGAATAAATCTGTTTCAAAGCGAGGGAGAGATTAGTTCCTTGAGCATGCAACAAAATCTCTTCCAACAATTGTTTAGTCAGTTGAATTGAGCTAAATTTGTTTTTGTCTCAGCCAACTTATTGCATATATATTTTAATCCAGTATCTTAGTTTGCTAATTTTTGAGGTTGAATTTAAACCTCTTATTATTATTATTATTATTATTATTATTATTATTATTATTATTATTATTATTATTATTATTATTATTATTATTATTATTATTATTATTATTTATTATTATTATTATTATTATTATTATTATTATTATTATTATTATTATTTATTATTATTATTATTATTATTATTATTATTATTATTATTATTATTATTATTATTATTATTATTATTATTATTATTATTATTATTATTATTATTATTATTATTATTATTATTACTACTACTACTACTACTACTACATTACTACGCGCTACAAGCTAAATTTTCATTCATTACATTACCAATACTAAATAATACAGCTATTGCCATTACTATGCCACCACCACTTCACATTATTACATTCACACTAGCCAGTACACTAACACAATCACTCACTCACTACTCGCCACTACATTTTCCTACAGTAGATATTTCACGCAATACCCCCTCACCACTACTGGTATTGATGTGTTGCTACTACCACTGCTACCACTGTATACATATACAAGTAGCATTATTGCTTCTTAGCTATCGCTAGTTACTTCACCACTATATACACACTACACTATTACCATTCACCATTTCTCACCAATGTTAATACTATTTCCCAATACTTACCCACTGTTGCCGTTTCTCGCTGCCATTACACATGCCACTACCCATTTTCGTTGATATACGTTGCATACATTTTCATTACGCTGACACACTAACCAGATTTTACTTAGCCCATTTTTCATACGTTAATTTCAGCCATCTGCCACTATTATATACTATCGTTAGTCTAACACTGCCACTTCCACTAGCCACTACACATTACTTATGACTTTTTTCAATAACCAATTCCTCCTCATAAAATTGGTTTAAACATAACATTAATCATTTATTAGTTTGAAATATATTTGAAGTTAATAAAATCATATTCTCTTTGACTTTTAAATATACATTATTACAGTCTATATTTATAAAGAATGCTTACATAAATCTTGTAATTCAATAATTTTAATTCAATTAAAACTTAAATAAAATATTACAGAGTTCCAACATGTAAATCCTATTATAGAAATTGCAATCTTTAACTCGAAAGGCATTACTTCTTGTCTACATAGTGTGGGGTTTTATTTGAATTTTAAATTTGACAAAAATTGAACTGCTGGATGCATTCTTAGTAGCTTGGATGATGTGCAATCTAAAGACATAAGCAAAAGATATGCTCTTACAGTTCAGGTGTCAATTTTCTATAATATGGATTTACATGTTGAGACTTTCTTAATATCCTATTTAAATTTTATTGAATAAATTACTCAATTATAAGATCTGTAACATTCTTTACAAATATGTTCGCAATAACATATAGTTAAAGTCATAGAGTAATTTTATTTATTTCAAATATATTAAAAATAATAAATGATTAATTTTATCCGCTTTAATTCAAACATTGGTTGTAGCGAGGTAAAATCAGTTTTTAATTGGGCCATCTTACAAACTCGAAGATAAGTTTATTGTTAAACATATTCGCCTATAATAATAAATTTCAACTTTCAGATACGCTTATAAAAAGTATATTATTAATTTTTCAGGGTTGTGAAGAGAACCCTAAAGTTCTTTCAAAATGTTTTTTATTTATTCTAAAAATAGTTACGCAATATGGGCATATTAAAATATAAACAAAAGATTCGACTTTTATGCGTTAGTAGAAAAAAATAATTTCTTTACTACTATTAACTTAAAATCTTCATTACTACACATGTTTTGGTTTCCAAAAATAATTTAGTCTCCATAAATACTTTTTAATTTCCATAAATAATTTAAATCATAATCCAGCGCTTCATATTGAAAGGCATCAATTCTAAGGTTTTCTACAATAATTTTTTTGGTCTGAGAGCATGCTAAGAACTAATTACAAATTTTGTTCCTTTCTGTTGTATTGTGGTCTAAGAGCATACGTTTAATTTTACTTGCCAAATAAATTTCGGATGCTCATCTTACAGAATTTTTTAAACGAATTGAATACAAGATATAACGAATATATTTTCAGAACTTTAAAAACGAATGGAAACTTAGTTAAAGGAATTTTCAGATAAACTCGAAAGTAGAGTGATTCAGAAAAACAGTCTCTTTGGTATCAGGCTTAAACTAATAATAATACTAATTAACTGTGAAATGATGGGTGAGGAATAAATAAAATAATTAATACAGGTTAGATATGAAAATAATCAATTTTATTTACTCAATTAATAAATAATATCAAATGGCATACTTTAAATGTGGTTTCCACCAACTTATAATATGGAATCACAAAGCTATTATAAATAGATTCCTATAAATAAATGTTATGCTAGTTTTTATGAAATTAGATAAATCTTTGATTAACTATAATGCAAAAGGATATTTAAACCCAAACATTTAAAAGCATAGTGGGTCTCATTTTGCGGGATTTTTTTTAATGTGATATTGAAGTTACATTCATGTTTCTAATATCTTTATGCAGTTTCTCTTATGTGATAAAAGGTACCATAATTCACTTAAAAATTGGGGATTTCCCTGCTTTTTATATTATCACATTAAATTTTATCCTTTAAATGTTCTGCTGGAAAGGTATGGCAATAAGTTTAGATACAGTAGAAGATTTTAGAAAGATGATGAAACAGAAGCAAAATGATTCTGAGAGGTCTCAACTTAATCAATTGAGAGGCATTCTCGATATTATTAATGACATGAATTATAGTTTTCAAATTTCAATGAGAGCTAAATGTATGTTTCGTGTATGTTTATACTTTTTATACACATGATATATATATCGAGAAACTTCCTTTAGACAGAAAAAGGTACTGGGGGCAAAATATTTAAGAACTTTTAATTTCTACTTAAAAGAATCTAATCTTTTAAAAAAGTTTTTAAATATTTTAACTTTATAACTTTTTCTCTGCCCTAAAGTTTCTCCACATATATATATATATATATATATATATATATATATATATATTTTTTATATATTAAAATTAAGTTCGACCTGTTGATGATCATAGCTTACCACTGTAAATGTTTAGTTAGTTTCAAGTTTACTTAATAAATTTATAATCTTATTTAATTATAAATATTACGTGAACGCAACCTCAGCTACAATATTCAGCAGAGTGGAGAATAATTATTGATAGCTGAGCTGTCAATAATACCCACGATCAGATCGGCAAATATTTCATCACATTCATCACAGACATGGCTTCCCAGCTGCTAGATTCAAACTCATAACAAACACTTTATTTACTTTGAAAAAGTATTAGCTAGTCTAAAACTAACATGTTCAGATAGTAGCTCATATAGTATGCTCGAAAAATCCCTTACTAGCTCTCAGCGTATTTTTTTAATTAATTAGAGATGCTAAGAATTGACCGGACAAAGCTAAAGTTTGTTAGTATTATCAATTTATTTTAATTCAACATTTATTAAACTAATTTAATCATTTTATAAATCTTTATTTACTAATATGACACTAGCGTTAATATTTTTAATTTCATACACTATCATATCTTATGAGAAGCATTTAATAATATTTTAAATACAAAATAGCAATGAAATCAATAGCATAAATGCATGAATACACACATTTTCAGTTCATATACGGTTATATTCTAAATTCTGATTTGAGGTTTATAGGGCATGTGAGTTGCTACTTTGTCGAAATAAGAAATGTTATACCTAGTACTTTGAATGTGGATACTTCTTGCTGTTTGCATTACTTTTAATGAAATAATATTTAACTGGTTAGATTTGAGTTTTCATGTGGAGATCCTGATGTTGACATTCGCCAGTTTTTTTAAGACAATTAGATATTGGAGTAAGTTTCAGGTTGTTATTTTGATAGGAATCAATCTTTATCAGGTGGAGTTAGACATTATTTTCAGACTCAGACTTCAGCAGAATGTTGTATGTTCACGGAGGTTCTAATACACTGCATTCTGGATTCTGATATAAATGCTCGACCGATATAACTCAATTGATAGATTGTAAATTAACTGTTATTTTTTCAAACATAACTAACTGTCCGATAAAAAATGACTATTTATAGTAAGACGCGCGTCATTTTGATATCCCCTCCGTTGTATATCTGCGTTGTGAAATCTTTTATAATCGTGATTTGAAGACAAGTTTAACACGGGAACATATTTTTTTATTATATTTTAAAAAAGTCATTATTACTGTGTTTCTTATATATTTTTCCTTTTTATTTTCAATTTTATTTTCATGCGTTATTAACATATAACACGCAATTTATCATTTTTTTTGTTTATTTCCACATATATATTTTATCAGCACACATTAATTTGTCATTTACGTACCTGTACATTTTATTTTAATAAACTCGATATTAGTTTTAAGATTGCCTTTTTTCTTTTAATTAACTCAAATGAAAAGATATTTATATTTTTAAACTTTTACTATCAGCATTTTTAACTAATACCAATAATAGTAAATTTTTTAACTTCTTTTATAAAACTATTAGACTTTTTTAATCTACATTTTCTTTTTTTGATGAAAAGATTTTTATTTTTTAATATTTTTTTAAACAAAATTATCGTGCCAACACAATGCTGGTACTATATATATATATATGATAAAATAAAAATGTAAGTTGGGCACCTAGCTAACGCTTTTCAGTTTATGGGTCCATAGTCATAAACCGAGGCCAACTGTTAATCGTTTTATTTACATAAATGTCAGAAGGTATTCACCTATCTCTAACTATTTAATTCCACTTATTCAGATCATGATTTCAGTTATTTAAAAGACTGTCAGAGAAAAGATAGGAATAAAGAAACTCAGATCTGAACATAAATCCCTGAGTTAGTTTATGAAACAATTTCCTATTCAGCAGCGTGAAAGAGACACGTATCTCAAATTCAGCATATAAACTCAGATAGTTTATATCACCTGATCTCAGTCTGCAGACACATATGGTTTGCACCTATATTCATGTACATTTATGTAAACAAAATACGTTTGATTGGCAGTCTTGGTAGGACGCCATCTGTGGACATAAATACAAGCGTTAGCAAGTTTTTTAACTTGCATTTTTGTTTATCATAAATGTACCTTTGAGGTCTTTCTTGCAATGATATAGATTGCAGAGGCTTCTACTATGTGGTGATGCTGAACTGAGATCAGACCCATGTAGCTATCTGGTTTGCTATGCTGAGTTTGAAGACATTACGTGTCTAAAAAATTCACGCTTGCAAGCTGAATAGAAATTGTTTCATAAACGCTCAGAGTTTGTATTCAGATCTAGTTTCTTTATTCCTGTCTTTCACTGACGATAGCAAATAGCTTGAAATCATGATCTGAAAGTGGAATTATAGTTAGAGATAGTGAATACTAACTACTCTGACGTTTATGTAAACAAAATACGCTTGATTGGCAGTCTTGGTAGGACGCCATCTGTGGACATAAATACAAGCGTTAGCAAGTTTTTTAACTTGCATTTTTGTTTATCATATATATATATATAGTACCAACATTGTGTTGGCACAATAATTTTGTTTAAAAAAATATTAAAATAAAAATCTTTCATCAAAGAAAATGTAAGATTAAAAGTCTAATAGTTTTATAAAAGAAGTTAAAGAGTTTACTATTATTATTATTAGTTAAAATGTAATGTAAAGTTTAAAAATATAAATCTCTTTTCATTTGAGTTAAAGAAAGAAAAAAAGGTAATCTTAAAACTAATATCGAGTTTATTAAAATAAAATATACAGGTACGTAAATGACAAATTAATGTGTGCTTGTTAATAAAATATATATGTGTGAGAGTAAACAAAGAAAAATGATAAGTGCATGTTATTGAAAAAAACACATGAAAATAAATATTAAAAAGGAAATAAAGGAAAAATATATATAAAAACACAGTAATGGCTACTAATTAAAAATATAAAAACAACATGTTTGCATGGCTACTAATTAAACGATCTTCAAAAACACGTATTTAAAAGATTATCAAAGGAATTTTGACAACAGATATATAGCTGGAGGATATCAAAATGACAACACGTCTTATGTATAAATAGTCAATTTTTTTATCAGACAGTTAGTTATGTTTGAAATAACAGTTCAGTACAATCTATCAGTGAGTTATATCAGTCAGCTTATTATATATCCAGAATCAAGAATGCAGTGTTAAAACCTCGGAAAACATACAACTTTCTCTAGTCTGAAGTCTGAAAAAATGGCCAACCTACCTGATAAAAGTGATGCCTGCATAACAACCTGAAGCTGCTCAATATCTAATTGTCTTAAAGAAAATGGCTTGGAATAATCAGCATCAAATCTCCACATGAAAACTTCAAATCTAACCAGTTAGAAATATTTCATTAGAAGCAGCAAACAGCAAGAAGTATCCACATTCAAAATACTAGGTAATAACATTTTCTTATTTCTAAAGTAGCCATCACATTCATAAAGCCTCAAGAGTCAAGTTTAAGAACTCTATAGCATACATATATGAACTATTAATATGTGTGTTTAAAATGTGTGTATTCATGCATTTGTATATTGATTTCATTGTATTTTGTATTTCAAATATTATTTAATGCTTTCTCATAAGATATGATAGTGTATGGAATTAAAAATGTGCTTGTGTCATATTAGTAAATAAGATTTATAAAATATTTAAAATTAGTTTAATAAATGTTAATTAAAATAAATTGTCTTTAAACTTAAAGCTTTATTTGTCAGTCAATTCTTTTCACCACTAATTGAATTAAAAAAATAGCTGAGCTAGTTAAGAGATTTTTCGAGCACAGGATTATGAACCTACTATCTGAACATGTTAGTTTTAGACTAGCTGGCACCCAGGGTTTACTCCAAAACAAATAAAGTGTTTGGTTAGTAGGGGTTTGAATCTAGCAGCCTGGGTAGGCCATGATCTGGAAATGTGATCGTATTATGTGCTGCAATACTCGATCTGATCGTGGGTATTATTGACAGCTCAGCTATCAATAGTATTCTCCACTCTGCTCGAATGTGCTGGTTCGTTCACGTAATATTTATAATTAAATAAGATTATAAATTTATTAGAAATAAGCTTGAAACCCAGCTAAACTAAGCTTGCAGGGTAAGTATGATCATCAACAGATCGAACCCAGTACAATATATAAATATATATATATATATATATATATATATATATATATATATATATATATGTGGAGAAACTTTAGACAGAAAAAAGTTATAAGTAAAAATATTTAAAAACTTTTAAAGATAGATTCTTTTTAAGTAGAAATTAAAAGTTCTTAAATATTTTTACTTGTACCTTTTTTCTGTCTAAAAGTTTCTCCATGTATATATATGTGTATAAAAGAAAATATAAGCATACACAGACATACAATTATTTAGATCTCATTGAAATTTGAAAACTCATTTATAATTCATGTCATTAATACGAAAATGTTTTTCAATTGATTAGAAAGTTCGAGACTTTCTCGAATCATTTTTGCTTCTGTTTCATCATCTTTTTCTAAATCTTCTACTGTATCTAAACTTATTGCCAAACCTTTTTCCAGAAGACATTTAAAGTATGTAAAATTTAATGTGTGTATATAAAGCAGGGAAATCCCAATTTCAAGTGAATTATGAACATCTTTATCACATAAAAGAAAACTGCATAAAAAGATATTAAAAAGAAACATGAATGGCATAACTTCAAAATCACATTAAAAAAATCCACACAAAATGAGACCCATATGTACATTAAATGTTTGGGATTATAATATCATTTTGCATGTTATAGTTATCCAAAGATTTATCTGAATTTCATAAAAGCTTTAACATAACATTTATTTATAGAGCTATTTATAATAGCTTTGTGATTGAAGTTGATTGGAGCCATTTAAAGTATTTTAATACCATTTGATTTTAATATTATTTATTAGTGAGGTAAATAAAATTGATTATTTTTCACTTAATCAGTTTGTATTAATTATTTTATTTATTCACTCACATCATTTCACAGTTACATTAGTATTATTATTAGTTTAAGCCCTGAGAACCAAAAGACTGTTTTTTACGAGGCTCCTCGTCAACATCTGAAATCACTCTAACTCAGCCAGTTTTTATACGAAAATATTCGTTAAACATGTATTCAATTCGTTTTTAAAAGTTCTGTAAGATGGTGCCATCTTCCGATTTATTTTACAAGTAAAAATTAAAAAAAAACGTATTTAAACCTAAACAAAGAAGGAACATTATTTGTGATTGGTTCTTAGCATGCTCTCAGACGAAAAAGACATTCTGATTGGCTGGAAAGAACAAAGAAACTGCCTGATCAAAGAAAATAAAGAAAAACGCTGAGATTTTCATTTCGAATATGATTTAAATTATTATAAAATTATATTTATGGAAATTAAAAAGTATTTTTACAGAGAATAATAAAAAAACAAAATTATTTTCGAAAAATATTGAAGATTTTAGTACAAATATTGAAGATGTAGTAAAAAGAAATATTTACTTTTCTATAACATAAAAGTCGATCTTTTTGTTTATATTATAGCTTTTATGTTGCCGATATTGAATATTTTAGAATAAATAAAAAGCAACTTATTTTTGAAAGAACTTTCGTTCTCTTCACAACCTGAAAAATTAATAATATACTTTTTATAAACGTATCTGAGTTGAATTTAATATTATAGGCGAATATGTTTTAACAATAGGCTTTGTCTTCAGTTTGTAAGTTGGCCAATTAAAAGCTTTGATTTTTACCTCATACAACCAATGATTTAATTAGCGGTTAAAAGGTTAATCATTTATTATTTTTAATATATTTGAAATAAATAAAATTACTCTATGACTTTAACTATATGTTATTGCAGAGACTTGTTTTTGATTTATATTTGTAAAGAATGTTGCAGATCTTATAATTAGTAATTTATTCAATAAAATTTAAATAGGATATTAAGAGAGTCTCAACATGTAAATCCATATTATAGAAAATTGACACCTGAACTGTAAGAACATATCTTTTGCTTATGTGTTTAGATTACACATCATCAAGCTGCAAGTTAAATGCATCCAAAATTGTAACAGCTGCACTTCAATCAATGCAAATTTAAAAATTAATAAAGCCCCACACATGTGGACAAAAGAAATGGCCTTTCAGTTAAGGTGCCAATTTTCTATAATAAGGATTTACATGTTGAGACTCTCTTAATATTTTATTTAAGTTTTATTGAATGAAATTATTAATTACAAGATTTGTAACATTCTTTATAAATATAAACTGTAATAATGTATATTTAAAGTCAAAGGGTAATTTTATTAACTTCAAATATGTTTCAAACAATAAATGATTAATGTTATGTGCTTAAAGTAGTAGTAGCAGTAGTGGTGGCAGTAGAGGCAGTGGTAGTGGCAGCAGTAGTGGCAGTGGTAGTGGCAGTGGTAGAGGCAGCGGTAGTGGCAGCAGTAGTGGCAGATGTAGTGGCAGCAGTAGTGGCAATGGTAGTGGCAGTGGTAGTGGCAGCAGTAGTGGCAGCAGTAGTAACAATGGTAGTGGCAGTGGTAGTGGCAGTGGTAGTTCCAGTGGTAGTGGCAGTGGTAGTGGCAGCGGTAGTAGCAGTGGTAGTAGCAGCAGTTGTAGTAGTGGTAGTAGCAGCGGTAGTAGAAGCAGTAGTAGCAGCGGTAGTAGCAGTGGTAGTAGCAGTGGTAGTAGCAGCATCAGTACCAGTAGTGGCAGTAGCAGTAGTAGCAGTAGCAGGAGTAGTAGTAGTGGCAGTAGTAGTGGTGGTGGTGGTGGTAGTGGTAGTGGTACTGGTAGTGGTAGTGGTAGTAGTAGTAGTAGTGGTGGTGGTGGTGGCTGTGGCAATGGCAGCAGCAGTAGCAGCAGTAGCAGTAGTAGTAGTAGTAGTAGTAGTAGTAGTAGTAGTAGTAGTAATAATAATAATAATAATAATAATAATAATAATAATAATAATAATAATAATAATAATAATAATAATAATAATAATAATAATAATAATAATAATAATAATAATAATAATAATAATAATAATAATAATAATAATAATAATAATAATAATAATAATAATAATAATAATAATAATAATAATAATAATAATAATAATAATAATAATAATAATAATAATAATAATAATAATAATAATAATAATAATAATAATAATAGAGGTTTAAATTCAACCTCAAAAATTAACAAACTAAGATACTGGATCAAAGATATATGACAACAAGTAATGGGTTTGCTTGAGACAAAAATTTATGCTGGATCTCAGACTGACCCTGCTAAACAATTGTCTGGAGAGGGATTTTGTGCATGCTCAAGGGACTCTTCATTTCCCTCAGCTGGAACTAGTCTCCTAATTGTGAGAAATTCACCCTTCATAACATTTAAAATTATTCATGTAGATATGAACTTGTTGATTGCAACTTTCAGTCATAAAAGCATAACAATTAATATAGTTTTTGTCTACATGCACTTCCAAAACAACAAGATAGACACCATAATTGCAAACATAAATTTAAGGCTAGCTACCACAGCAAATCCATCTGTAGTAATTGGAGATTTCAATACAACATACCAAGACTTCGCACAATGTTGGCTTCATAAAATAGCCACACCATTAATAAGTGGCCAAGGATGTTTGCCACATGATGCCATCTCTTTTCACAATGGTCACTTCTCTTCACTAATTGATCTTAGTTTTTATTCTCCAATACTCCACCACCTATTTAGAATCAAATTAACTCCTGCAGCCTTCTCAGATCATTCAGCGCAAATAATTACAATCAATTGTGATCAGATCAAAACAGCAACACATCCACTCACAAGAACAATACAAGTTCTTCTCCTTTCAGCAACCAAGGAATTCATTTTTTCTGAGACATATATAATGCTAAATAAAATTAAAGATATGAACCTTGACCCAGTACAACAATATCTTGCATTTATTGGTATACTGTCATTTAACATCAACCATTTGCCATGAAGCAACCTCCACCATTGAAACTTCTATCTCTAGCAGACCAGTTACACCAGCGGATAATCAAGATAAACCCATCACACTACACACAACAGTACATATTTAAGCTTATGCATGCATACAATAATGCTTGTGATGCACTTAAAAGCTATTTAAAAACAAAAAAAGTAAAACATGCCTTCTCAAACCTCATACTTGGACCAGAGATTACATAAGGTGGGTGCTTGGAAACAAGCCAAATATAAAGGTGCTAATGGCAATACATGCAGATAATGCAACATATGCAGGCCAAAATATGATTATGCCCATCTTTGAATTTTTCAAAAAAAAGTTACAAACACAGGAATCGCCTACAATAACACATGATATGTTTGGCCCTCCTGAAACTGAAACCCCTTTTCTAGAGATCTTTTCATGGCTAAACTCAATAGTATTCCAGATGCTTGTCACCCGGGAAGTCCTGGAATCCCACTATTTATATTAAAACATCTAAGCAAATTTACAGCAAAATATTTAAGTTGTTTAGCTAACTATACACACACTGCAAATCATGACCATTGAGGAGGTTTACACACTTGCCATAGTACCATATAATAAAAAGAAAACAATCATTCCACTAACTACTGACCTTAGACCAATATCTATGGGACCATTGCCTATCAAGATCATCAAAAAAATCATTAAACATGAAATTGAACCATACATATTGCACTCATTTCTGAAGCACAGTATGCAAAGAAAGGCTCTTCAACAATGGAGGCAGCCTTGTTATTTAAAGCAATTCTAACAACAGTCAGACAGAGAAAAAATGCTCCCTTAGTGGTACAGCTTGATATTGAGGCTGCCTTTGACTCGGTAAACATACCTACACTATTAGAAATGCTTGAAAACACTCAAATCCCTAGAACACACTTGTACCTAATAGCTAACCTACTATTAAATAGAGATTCATGTAACACTAAATGGAAAAAACTCCCCATCATTCAGCCCAACTCAGTCAATATCCCAAGGGTCCCCTCTTAGTTCATTGCTGTTTATATTATACATTAATCCCTTCATTAATAGCATACAGCAGACTTTTGGTGGAATTGAGATACCTGGCACAGCACAGAAAACTGCATGCCTTGCATACATGGATGATGTCACTGTCTTCCTGACATCCAAAAAACAAATACCACAGCTACAAAAGATACTGCAAGAATATTCATAAAAATACAAATTAAAGTTTAATCCTGAAAAAACTACAGCTTGGACACTATTCACTGGAAAGCAATGTGAATCAAACTACAACTCAAAGCCAGTCCCTTTCCTTGGGTTCCCATTTTATATGGGAATCATGGGAATGAGATGTCACATTCAAAATAGGCTGAAGGAAGAAGCTGAAAGAATAGTAGACTCTTTATCCAAAACATATATCTCACTATATGCAAAAGTATAGCTAATTAATTAGCTTATTACAACAAAAATAGTTTATTATGTGCTAGTTGTTTCTTTCTCAAAAGCATTTATAGTAAAAATTAAAATCATATATAATAAGCTACTCTGGTCTAAAAAAAACTGTAGCAATCTCATCTAAAAAACTCAATAAACCTATTATCAAAAATGGTCTTGGCTTGCATAGCATTAACATCTTCTAATTACAAAAGCTGAGAAACCTAATAGTCACCACAATTGCAAAATTCTCTAGACTTAAACACTTGGTCGAGGTCACTCCAACAGATAGGTCACCTCCAAAAGATTATTCCTTGCTACCATAACCCAGATCAGTTTCTAAATAAATATTCATACTGGGAAATTTATGATTTAGTTAACACTCAAACTGATGTGAGTGATTCCCCTCCTATGTTAAAAATTAACAACAAAAAATTGCTCAAGGAAAGCCTGATATCGTGATTAATCAAATACTTGTTGCTTTCCGGGAAAGATCAATACCCAGCATTAGAGTGGCCACATTCATCTTATATGCATTCTGGTGCAACAGATGCACTTTCTTGATCGGAAAAAATACCAGATGCCACCCATCTACATTTAAAAACAAATTAGCATGCATTCAAAATAGAGATAGGCTAATTACCTGTCCACTTTTATATGAAGCAACGTGATCTCTGTTAAAACAGCCATCAATGTTGTGAGTATATTACACACTCAGTTAAACCAATCTCAGTGAAATTCACAAACTTTTTATCAATTTAATTAAAAAGAGAGACATTATAATGAACTATAGTGACATACAAGAAATAATGAGCAATCAATTAAAATTGGACCATATACAATTACAGTGGTTTATAATTGGAAGAAAGTGCACACAACATAAAGACAAGGAACTATGTTCTTGCTTAGATATCTATAATCAGACGGAATATATTCTCATTTGAATTAGAACTCTTATAGCTAAATGAACTAACTAATAATGGACAATGTTTTTTCAGTTGAAACATCCATTTCTGGAGCAAATTAATATATGTAATGGTGCTAAATAATACAATGTAACAATGTAAAACATGCAAACAATGTAAAGTTTCTTTGAGTTAATAAAGTGCCTTTTGAATAATAATAATAATAATAATAATAATAATAATAATAATAATAATAATAATAATAATAATAATAATAATAATAATAATAATAATAATAATAATAATAATAATAATAATAATAATAATAATAATAATAATAATAATAATAATAATAATAATAATAATAATAATAATAATAATAATAATAATAATAATAATAATAATAATAATAATAATAATAATAATAATAATAATAATAATAATAATAATAATAATAGAGGTTTAAATTCAACCTCAAAAATTAACAAACTAAGATACTGGATCAAAGATATATGACAACAAGTAATGGGTTTGCTTGAGACAAAAATTTATGCTGGATCTCAGACTGACCCTGCTAAACAATTGTCTGGAGAGGGATTTTGTGCATGCTCAAGGGACTCTTCATCTCCCTCAGCTGGAACTAGTCTTCTAATTGTGAGAAATTCACCCTTCATAACATTTAAAATTATTCATGTAGATATGAACTTGTTGATTGCAACTTTCAGTCATAAAAGCATAACAATTAATATAGTTTTTGTCTACATGCACTTCCAAAACAACAAGATAGACACCATAATTGCAAACATAAATTTAAGGCTAGCTACCACAGCAAATCCATCTGTAGTAATTGGAGATTTCAATACAACATACCAAGACTTCGCACAATGTTGGCTTCATAAAATAGCCACACCATTAATAAGTGGCCAAGGATGTTTGCCACATGATGCCATCTCTTTTCACAATGGTCACTTCTCTTCACTAATTGATCTTAGTTTTTATTCTCCAATACTCCACCACCTATTTAGAATCAAATTAACTCCTGCAGCCTTCTCAGATCATTCAGCGCAAATAATTACAATCAATTGTGATCAGATCCAAACATCAACACATCCACTCACAAGAACAATACAAGTTCTTCTCCTTTCAGCAACCAAGGAATTCATTTTTTCTGAGACATATATAATGCTAAATAAAATTAAAGATATGAACCTTGACCCAGTACAACAATATCTTGCATTTATTGGTATACTGTCATTTAACATCAACCATTTGCCATGAAGCAACCTCCACCATTGAAACTTCTATCTCTAGCAGACCAGTTACACCAGCGGATAATCAAGATAAACCCATCACACTACACACAACAGTACATATTTAAGCTTATGCATGCATACAATAATGCTTGTGATGCACTTAAAAGCTATTTAAAAATAAAAAAAGTAAAACATGCCTTCTCAAACCTCATACTTGGACCAGAGATTACATAAGGTGGGTGCTTGGAAACAAGCCAAATATAAAGGTGCTAATGGCAATACATGCAGATAATGCAACATATGCAGGCCAAAATATGATTATGCCCATCTTTGAATTTTTCAAAAAAAAGTTACAAACACAGGAATCGCCTACAATAACACATGATATGTTTGGCCCTCCTGAAACTGAAACCCCTTTTCTAGAGATCTTTTCATGGCTAAACTCAATAGTATTCCAGATGCTTGTCACCCGGGAAGTCCTGGAATCCCACTATTTATATTAAAACATCTAAGCAAATTTACAGCAAAATATTTAAGTTGTTTAGCTAACTATACACACACTGCAAATCATGACCATTGAGGGGGTTTACACACTTGGCATAGTACCATATAATAAAAAGAAAACAATCATTCCACTAACTACTGACCTTAGACCAATATCTATGGGACCATTGCCTATCAAGATCATCAAAAAAATCATTAAACATGAAATTGAACCATACATATTGCACTCATTTCTGAAGCACAGTATGCAAAGAAAGGCTCTTCAACAATGGAGGCAGCCTTGTTATTTAAAGCAATTCTAACAACAGTCAGACAGAGAAAAAAATGCTCCCATAGTGGTACAGCTTGATATTCCGGCTGCCTTTGACTCGGTAAACATACCTACACTATTAGAAATGCTTGAAAACACTCAAATCCCTAGAACACACTTATACCTAATAGCTAACCTACTTTTAAATAGAGATTCATGTAACACTAAATGGAAAAAACTCCCCATCATTCAGCCCAACTCAGTCAATATCCCAAGGGTCCCCTCTTAGTTCATTGCTGTTTATATTATACATTAATCCCTTCATTAATAGCATACAGCAGACTTTTGGTGGAATTGAGATACCTGGCACAGCACAGAAAACTGCATGCCTTGCATACATGGATGATGTCACTGTCTTCCTGACATCCAAAAAACAAATACCACAGCTACAAAAGATACTGCAAGAATATTCATAAAAATACAAATTAAAGTTTAATCCTGAAAAAACTACAGCTTGGACACTATTCACTGGAAAGCAATGTGAATTAAACTACAACTCAAAGCCAGTCCCTTTCCTTGGGTTCCCATTTTATATGGGAATCATGGGAATGAGATGTCACATTCAAAATAGGCTGAAGGAAGAAGCTGAAAGAATAGTAGACTCTTTATCCAAAACATATATGTCACTATATGCAAAAGTATAGCTAATTAATTAGCTATACTTTTCAAAAGCATTTATAGCAAAAATTAAAACCATATATAATAAGCTACTCTGGTCTAAAAAAAACTGTAGCAATCTCATCTAAAAAACTCAATAAACCTATTATCAAAAATGGTCTTGGCTTGCATAGCATTAACATCTTCTAATTACAAAAGCTGAGAAACCTAATAGTCACCACAATTGCAAAATTCTCTAGACTTAAACACTTGGTCGAGGTCACTCCAACAGATAGGTCACCTCCAAAAGATTATTCCTTGCTACCATAACCCAGATCAGTTTCTAAATAAATATTCATACTGGGAAATTTATGATTTAGTTAACACTCAAACTGATGTGAGTGATTCCCCTCCTATGTTAAAAATTAACAACAAAAAATTGCTCAAGGAAAGCCTGATATCGTGATTAATCAAATACTTGTTGCTTTCCGGGAAAGATCAATACCCAGCATTAGAGTGGCCACATTCATCTTATATGCATTCTGGTGCAACAGATGCACTTTCTTGATTGGAAAAAATACCAGACGCCACCCATCTACATTTAAAAACAAATTAGCATGCATTCAAAATAGAGATAGGCTAATTACCTGTCCACTTTTATATGAAGCAACGTGATCTCTGTTAAAACAGCCATCAATGTTGTGAGTATATTACACACTCAGTTAAACCAATCTCAGTGAAATTCACAAACTTTTTATCAATTTAATTAAAAAGAGAGACATTATAATGAACTATAGTGACATACAAGAAATAATGAGCAATCAATTAAAATTGGACCATACACAATTACAGTGGTTTATAATTGGAAGAAAGTGCACACAACATAAAGACAAGGAACTATGTTCTTGCTTAGATATCTATAATCAGACGGAATATATTCTCATTTGAATTAGAACTCTTATAGCTAAATGAACTAACTAATAATGGACAATGTTTTTTCAGTTGAAACATCCATTTCTGGAGCAAATTAATATATGTAATGGTGCTAAATAATACAATGTAACAATGTAAAACATGCAAACAATGTAAAGTTTCTTTGAGTTAATAAAGTGCCTTTTGAATAATAATAATAATAATAATAATAATAATAATAATAATAATAATAATAATAATAATAATAATAATAATAATAATAATAATAATAATAATAATAATAATAATAATAATAATAATAATAATAATAATAATAATAATAATAATAATAATAATAATAATAATAATAATAATAATAATAATAATAATAATAATAATAATAATAATAATAATAATAATAATAATAAAATAGATATGCGGTCCTGTTATTTAACCGGAGAAGTATATAATTTTACGGCACTACCAAAAAGTCAGCAAAATGTAATAAAAATATAAAATTTTAAATAGAACATAATTTGCCAAGAAGGAAGAAAGGAAACACACACGCACAAGGAAGTTTTTTCTATCAAAAAGGTAAAAAAAATTACTTTTATTATATAAAACTAAGTTAGAACAAAAAAGGAAGCATGGCGTCAGGAGGAAAAAAATTTACATTATCTAACTTAAGAGAAATTAGCACAAATTCAAACAATGCATGAAATGCTAAAATGTATGCAGATGTGATAAAAACAAATCTATCTTTCAAAAAAAATATAGAATCAACACAAACTACAACATTCAGAAGAGCTAACAAAAATGACCATGACGATTTAACCCAAGGCAATGAAAATTATAATGAACCGGAATTCCAAACATGGACTAAAGAAGATTTGATAGGGATCAATCAAAAGTTCAATGAAACCATACCTAAAAAATTATTTAAAACATTTAATAAATTATTTTCGAATAAATCTGTAGTATTAGCAGTTACTGACAAAAATTTAACTTTTTATAAATTCCCAAGGGATCTCCTATATAAAGAAATAGATGAGAAAAAAATGTGGCATGCTATACAAACAATCGGAGACTACTCAAATTCTAGATATATAGCGGTTGATTTCTTTAACAAAAAGCAATGTGCAGAGTTTCAAGAAAAAATTCAAGTATTACAATATTATGCTCGTATTATAGTAGATAAAAATTTACAAAATTACTACACAGGAACATTGAAAAATACCTACTTCAGCTATAATATGCAAGATTTTACAAAATTAATACAGCCATTTGGTCAACTTATATATATCAAACCGATTTACTGCACAGAAACACCTATCCCAATCTACACCAACAGCTTTCATTTTAAAATTAAGTTAAATGAAAATATCAATCCTCAAAACATCCCTAACCAAATAATAGACCAGGAAGCTATTTTGACTCTGCAAATAAAAGGCCTGAGACCTCAATGCTATGGTTGTGGAATCAGAGGGCATCTAGCTGTAAACTGCCCAAACAATAAAAACAACTTGACCTCAGCTGATCTGTCTCAAGAGAAACCAGAGCAGGCAACAGAGCTGGGACCTACCATGAAAGATGAGGCAAAGCTATTAGACAGACCACGAAATAATACTAAGCAGACAATAAATAAGATAGGAAAGATGAATAAAGAACTACTAAATATAGAAAATAGTGAATATACAGATATCAATAAGGTAAAAAAAATATAGACATAGAAACAGAAAAAAACAAAAAAAAACCCATCTAATAATATAAATATATCAAACTCAGAAAATCAAATGAGTGTGCAGGAATCAGATCAACCAAACACCCAAAATATGATAATAAGCACAAACTCACAAATTGATGACCAAGCACCAAATATAGTGAATAATAAACCTCCAGCACAAGGCAAAGAGACTCGGCAATTAGATAAACAAAAAGAAAGCAAAAATAAAAGAGCAATGAAAGAAACACATTTACTCAATAATAGCAAAATAAATAATGAGGGGAATATATTGCAAACATCAAGAATAATAAACAAGACTAGCACACAAATCATGGAAGAAATAACTATAGATACATCACAAAATGTATCAGTAGAAGTAGAACCAAAAAGAAAACCAGGCCAACCACCAAATAAGAATAGACTTATAAAAAAAATAAAAACTGAAGAAATAGACAATGATCAAACCAACCCATTTTGTCAACCAGGTGAATTTTCTGATGAAGAAATAGAGCTGGACTATGTAGATGCGTCTGAGATATTATCAATGAACAACAGCAATTAAAATAATATGCTCCAACAAAATAATTATGATAATAAAAATAGCAGCAATTAAAGTTAGAGGATTAAATGCAATCTCTAAATCGTACAAAATTAAAAACTGGATCAAAGAGACAAGGCCACACATTATAGGGATGCTAGAAACCAAGATATGTGCAGCATCAAAAGTAGATCCCAGCAGATATCTAAATGCTGAGGGATTTGCGCATGCTCCAAGGATATCATGCCCCCATGGCAGGTACTGGCCTAGTAATTACCAATATCTGCCCATTCATAACTTTCAAAATAATTCATATAGATTCACACTTACTAATTGTTACCTTTTATCACAAAATCATCACAATCAATATAATTATCATCTACATGCCAATACAAAAAACAAAAATTGAGACAATAATATCAACCATAAATTCAAGGCTAGCAACCACAGGAAACCCAACAATTCTAGTTGGTGACTGTAATGCATCCTACCAGGAATTCACAAAGAAATGAATACACAGAATATCAGTTCCACTTATGAGTGGCCAAGGTTTCCTGCCAGCAGATGCAATATTATTTCACAAAGGCCGGTTTGCATCTTTAATTGATCTATGTTTTTATTCACTGGTATTACATCCTTTCATCAAGATTAAACTTACCCCAACAACCTTTTCCGATCACTCTGGGCAAATGATCACAATCAGCATGAATAATATACAGACAACCACACTTCCACTCACAAGAACAATCAGAATCTTACTGCCTGCAACTACAACTGAATTTCTGTTTTCGGAATCCTATCGGAATGTTAAACAAAATTCAGCCAATGAATCTAGACCCTATACAACAGTATCAAGCTTTCATAAACATACTATCATTTAACATCAACCACCTGGTTAGAAACCAGCCACCACCATCAAAAATCTTAGAATATACTGAACAACTCCACAGAAGAATAACTGCAATTATGCCAACGCAAAACACACAACAGTATATATATAAACTAAAATATGCCTATGATAAGGCTTGTGATGCTCTCAAAGATTATTTAAAAATCAAGAAAAGTAAGATTTGTATCACAGAACAACACACTTGGGACACGGAAATATATCAAATGGGCACTGGGATATGCACCTGACATAAAAGTACCATTAGCTATTCGATGTAATAATGATAATTTTGCCGAGCATAATATGATTCTGCCGATATTTAAATACTTTAAAAACAAATTGCAAGTAAACCAACCAACTCAATATGACAATCAAATGTTTGGCACAATCGAAGACCAACCCATATTCAAAGAAGAGATCTTCATTAAAAAAATGGAAAATATGAACAACTCATGCCACCCTGGATCCCTTGGAATACCATTATTTGTGCTAAAGCACTTAGGATGGTTTACAGCAAATTACCTTACTAATCTGGCCAACTATCTGACCCAAGAGGTTATACAAATGCAGGGACTATCCCATTGCAATAGTTCCATACAACAAAAAGAAGACAAGTACTCCCACCCTAGATGAATTAAGACCCATCTCAATGGGCCCTCTACCAATAAAAATTCTAGAAAAGGTAATAAAAGACATGATAGAGCCATACCTACTACCCATCATCTCAAAAACACAATTTGCAAAAAAAGCTTCATCAATGCTACAGACAGCCTTCCTATTTAAAGCTGTAATGCTAACAATCCGAGAAAAAAAGAAATATAGTCCAGTGGTGGCGCAAATGGATATTGCATAGGCATTTGACTCAGTAAAAATTCCAGTCCTATTGCAGATGCTCAAAAAGACAGACATTCCTAGGAGGCTATTATACATAACAGCAAATCTCTTATTGAACCATGAAATACATATCACGGTTAATGGAAGAAACTCACTATCTTTTGTCCCCACTCAATCACTATCACAATGGTCCCCCCTTAGTGCATTGCTGTTTGCCATCTACATTAACCCTCTCATTGAGAAAATCAATCAAACATTTGAGGGGATCAACATACCAGCAACAATGCAACAAGTAACATCCCTAGCTTAAATGGATGATAACACGGTCTTCCTGCTTTCCAAAAAACAGATACCTAAGCTACAAAAGATAATTGATAATTATTCAATAGAATATGGGCTTAAAATTAATACAACAAAAACATAAGCCTGGTCTATATGCACAGGAAAGCAGTGTGAATCCATATACAAAGGAAAACCAAGCCCATTCCTAGGGTTTCCATTTATATGGGAGCCACAGGAATTTGATGCTACATACAGAATAAGTTGAAAGAAGAAACTGAAAACATTACAAAATCCCTAGCAAAAGCATATCTATCAATACATTCAAAAATAAAATTGATTAATAGACTAATTAAGATAGCATATTATATACCAATAATTTCTTTTTCCAATGCATTCAAATCCAAGATAAACTCAATGTGCAATCAACTTATTTGATCCAGAAAAACAGTGGCCATTTCCATAAAAAATTTAAAAGACCAACAGAGATAGGTGGACTGGGCCTAGACGATATCACCATTTTTCACACGCAAAAACTTAGAAATGTAATAATCACAACAATCAATCAATTTCCCAAACCAAAACCTCTACTACAAATAATCCCCACAGACAGACCACCACCCAAGGGTTCATATATTGAACTAATGATATACCAATGTAAAATAGAAAAGAAAATCCCAGATCAATACATACAAAAATACAAATACTGGGAAATATACAAATCTCATACACACAAACAGCAATGGAGAAAATAACACAACACCAATAATAGGAATAACCAACAAGAAAATGATAAAAGAATATAAAAAATGCAAATTGGAACCAAAATTTTTTGATTTTGTTCTGAAAATGAACCTGGATGCACTACCAACTACCAATTTTCTATTCCACAGAAGGATGTACATATCTATTGATCCTTTCTGTGGATTATGTCATGAAACAGAAGAAACATGGAAGCACATAATGGACCACTGTAGAGGACTAAATCAAATAAGAGACATAATACATAATATATACAGGAAAAATAATACCAGGATAGAACAATTAATGGAGACTTACAAGGGCAAATCAATACCCACCATCAGAGCAGCAACATTTCTACTGTATACTCTGTGGTGCATCAGGTGCAAGTTTCTAATTGGGAAAAATACTAGAAGACACCCTTCAACATTTCAAAACAAGCTAATGCAGATACAAAGTAGGGAAAAATTGATAACATCCCCAGACATATATGCAGCAACTTGGTCTCTGATCAAGCAAAGATCAAAGCTATAACAAAGATTCAGATTGCAAAACTATAAACAAAGACTATGCATTTGATTGTAACTATACAAATGAACTCATGTACAATCTGTAAATCTATTTTATCAGTGTACCTTTTCTGGTGATACCACATGTAACCTACTTATTTGTCCAATAAAGTATATTGTTGAAATATAATAATAATAATAATAATAATAATAATAATAATAATAATAATAATAATAATAATTAATAATGATGATGATGATGATGATGATGATAAAAAAAAAATATTAATAAAATAAAAATATAATAAAATTATTATAATATATTATATATATATATATATATAAAATTATCTCTACTCTACTATTAAAAAAAAAAAAAAAAAAAAAAAAGAAGAAGGAGAGAGGGAGGAGGAGGAAAGGAGAGGAAGAGAGAGAGAGGAGGAGGAGGAGGGGGGGGGAGGGGGGGGGGGGGGGGGGGGGGGGGGGGGGGGGGGGGGGGGGGGGGGGGGGGGGGGGGGGAGGAGGAGGAGGGAGGAGGAGGAGGAGGAGGAGGAGGAGAGGAGGAGGAGGAGGAGGAGGGAGGAGGAGGAGGAGGAGGGGGGGGGGGGGGGGGGGGGGGGCGGGGGCGCCAGCTGGTTTGGTGATCATAGATATCGGTAGGCTATATTATATATTTCTAGTAATAATAAAACTAATTTTATTATTTAAAATAAACCGTATTGACTCTAAGCAACCCAATATTCAGTATATATAGTTTTTTAAACTTAAGAAAACTCCTACGAGGAATTTGAGTGCAAGCGGTTTTTTTTTACTCCAATATGGCGATCTCTTTGAATGCAGCAAGCATTTCTTATGCTGATACAATCAAAGCATCCACTAAAAAAGATTTTCCTCAGAACGTGGAAAAAAATCAAACTCCAGTTTCAAGATTTCGTCATGTCAACAATGAATGATCCAATGAAACTAGATATGATTTCAGAATCTGATCCATTACCAGTTAACACAATAGAAGAAGAGATCTGGACTAATGAAAGTCTAATAAAAATTTCTGAATGGTTTAATATGACCATCCCACGTAATTTATTTATGTCGTTTAAATGTTTCTTTACTGACCGGTCTGTTATCCTTGCAATTACAGATATAAATTGTTCGGCTGTATAGATTTCCTAAAGATTTGCTGTCACGAAGAATTAAGCACAAATAATTTATGGGATTCTATATTGTGCATTGCAGATCATCCAAATCCTCGCTATCTTGCTATTGAATTCTATAGTGAAGAACAAAAAAACAAATTTGATAAAACAATTAAAATGTTAGGGAAATATGCTTTAGTAAAAGTTAACCAATATAGAGAAAATTTTATTACCGGCACAATCAAAAATACGTACTTTAACTATACAATAAATGACCTCAATAAATTAATGCAACCATTCGGAGTTGTTGTTGCCTTTCAACCTATATATTTAAAAGGAACTCTGATACCGATCTATGGAAACAGTTATCATTTTAAAGTTAAATTAAATCAAAACGTAAATCCAAATGATATTCCCACTCTTATAACCGATCACGAAGCGACGCTACTCTTAATAATTCATGGACTTAAACCGCAATGTTTTCACTGCAAACAATGAGGGCATATTATAAATGCATGCCCAAAACTTAAATGTAAACACTGTGATATGAGAGCAACCTCAAGTCATCAATGTGGAAATGTGCCAGTAAATAACACAGATTTCACTCCTCAACCGATAAGTGAATCAACTACAAATTGCTATCAAAATAATCCAATTAATGACAGTGTAACAGATGATCTAAACATCACCAGAGAGCAATCAGTAAATGATGAAAGTGAATCAACTTTACCCAAAAATCAATCATGGAATGATGAGGATAAACCAGTGTTACAAGAAAATAGCTCATCTCAACAAGAAATATTAAAAAGTGATTGCCAAAATCACAAACAATCAAAAACACCCCTTAACAAAACTTCGCAAGATATTATAGACTATCTAGTGCCTTGCTTGCCATCTAAAGACCCGAAAATAAATGACACTGCCAACTGAAAACCAGGCAGACCGCGAAGCAAACGAAGCAGAAAAAATGCAGCAGTGCCTATTGATCTCAGTGAAGATGATATGCCCCAGAAATTATGTCATAAAAAAATAAAAAAAGCAAATATGAGTTCAATGGATACTGAGTTTGAATACACTTCAGATGAAGACCTTAGCACCAATAAAAAAGCAAATGTGCAAAAATTATCACAGGAGGGAGGAAGTAGAACCTCCAGACATAAAACTTCTTTGTCATAATTTGTGCAAGTTATCTCAACTATATAAAATTATAATCTAATTACTGCATCAGGTGTGTTCTGTTTTTATTGAGTGAAACTGTAATGAAAATAAAAATAATTTAATATATCCAGCACACAGTTCTTCTTTTCAAAATAGTTCATATATATTTAATATACAAATAAAACAAACTAACTTCTTTTTAAATCTTGATTTTTTTATGACTATAATCATGAAAAAGAAATCCAACGTTTTGACTATTTTTTATTATAGTCTTTTTCAAGGCACGCTAAAATAAAATATATATACAATAAATATCACATATTCCAAAATAAATAAATAAATTAATTAAAAATTAAAAAAATATATTCATAACCAAAATTTTCTTTTTTTACCTTATTTCACTCCCCTTTCCTATTACAATCACAACTTAAACACAACTAATTTCTTTTTTAAAAAACTATATATATCATTTAAAAACTTTTGATTAAAAACCTTTTATTTTCTTTTATCTTTTTCTATTAACATCCTATTTAATTCTGTTTAATTTTTTATGTATACACCCTCTTTATTTTCTTTCATTATATGAAAATAGCGTCATTAAACATCCGTGGATTAACTCACTGGAAAAAAACTATCAATTAATAAAATGGCTTGAAATCATACAACCTCATTTGCTAGGACTACTTGAAACAAAAATTTATAATAAATCTCAGATTAATCCATCTAACTATCTTAATAATCAAGGATACTCAGCATTCTCCCAAGCATCATTTTCACCCTCAGCAGGAACAGGAGTAGTAGTAATGAAAACCTGCCCCTTCTATTCATTCAAAATAATATATATAGATGCACACATATTAATTATAACATTATATGATAAAACAGTTACATTGAATGTAGCATTGTTTATTTACCTCCAAAGCACACAGTAATTAATAAAGTCATTCAAATTATAAATTCCAAAATAGCATCCTCATCACATCCATTAATTTTACTTGGTGATTTCAACATGTCATACAATGGGTTTGTCACAAAATGGTTGCACTTACTAGCCATACCACTCATGAGTGGAGAAGGCTATCTCCCACAGAATTCAGTAACATTTAATAATGGCAGGTTTTCATCATTAATTGACCTGGTCTTCTACTCACCAGTGTTACATCACATGATCAGCCTAACAATAAAAAACTCATCATTATCAGATCATTCTGCAATTATTGTTTCACTAAAGAATGATTTTATATACAGATCAATAACATCTATTGATAACACAATTAGAGTGCTCCTTCCATGTCGAACCCCAGAATATTTATTCTCAGAAATATATATATATCTTTCTTCAAACTTCGAGACATTGAAATGGATCCAGTGCAAACATGGATTGCCCTTGTTAACATTATTTCATATACAATTGATGTCATAACAAGGGCTACCCCAGCCCCTTCAAGGCTTCTAGCTCTTGTAGATGAAACACACAAAAGAATCACAAACAGTATTACAAATAAACAAGGCTGTTCAAATGTGATTGCCCTGAAGAAACTTTATCAATCAGTCTCTGAAGAACTTAAAGAATATCTGGCAATTAAAAAAAGAAAGCTTTTTTTGACACAGACACACACATGGTCCAGACACTATATTCACTGGGCACTGGGACAAAAGCCATCAACTCGCATACCAACAGCAATTAAAATACAAGAAGATATAATTTCTGGTTACAACATGTTGCTACCTCTCTACACACATTTCAAATCCAAACTTCAAGAGAAGAAAAAATTCAGCCCTGCACCATTTTTTCTCAGTGAGCCAGAAGAAGATATAGTATTTACTCCCAAAGACTTTATTCAAAAATTAGCATCAACCCCAAACTCCAGTCACCCAGGAATGCATGGTATACCTTACTTTGTATTCAAGCATTTAGAAAATTTTACTGCTCAGTATCTGTGTAATCTAGTAAACTTTCTAACAAAAAAGATTCATCATATACATGGATTATACCCTATTTTACTAGTACCATTTATCAAAACACGTGGAAAAATAACCACACTAAACAATCTAAGGCCCATATCAATGAGCCCTCTGGGTATCAAACTGCTGGAGTCAATCATTAAAGACAAAATAGAACCCTATATTATACCTATACTATCTAAAATGCAGTTTGCTAAGAAAGGCTCATCTACAATGCAAGCAGCCTTTCTATTCAAAACAGTTATTGATTCTGTCAGAAATAATAAAAAATATAGTCCAGTTGTAATCCAACTGGATATAAAATCAGCATTTGATATGATTCCAATTGAACTCCTTGTTGAAGCATTAGCAGACACAATAATACCAAGATCCTTAATATATTTAATCACCAATCTTCTATTAAATCAAGAAATACATATTACACTTAATGGTAAGAATTCCCCCTCTTTTGTACCTTACTGTTCAATTCCACAAGGTTCACCACTAAGTGCTTTTTTTTACTTTCTATATCAATCCCTTACTGAATATGATAGAAAAAGAATTATCAGGCATATACATACCTGGTCTAAAAGCAAACATCTCATGTATTGCCTACATGGATGATGTCTCAATATTTTTAACTTCTAAAAAACAGATTCCAACTCTATTGAAAATTCTTAATTCATACACTAATAAATACAAGCTGGAGTTTAACATGGATAAATCTTCTGTGTGGTCAATATATACAGGACAATTTCACACACAACATTTTAAAGGAAAACCCAGCTTTTTTGTGGGATTCCCCTTCTATTTGAACAATTTAGAAATGCGTCAACAAATATAAGACAAAATTAAAAATAAAATAGAAAATATAATTGATTCACTTTCAAAATATTACCTTTCACTGTATTCAAAAGTATCCCTGTTTAATCTATTAATTATGACTCGAATCACATACTATTCTCCAATAATACTATACACTAAATCTTTTACTAGTAAAATAAACTCGTTATGTAGAAAGTTGCTGTAGGGAAAAAAGATTGTTTCGGTTTCACTAAAATGTATTCAAGCTCCTCTAATACAAAATGGTTTAGAATTACATTCAATACATATTTTTAACATTCAAAAGACATTAAATCTCATTTTTGCATGTGCTTATTTATTTCCATACATGAAAGTGTTCTTCAAGATTACCCCAACAGATAAACCACCACCAACCAATGGATATTGGAAAACCTTGCTTACACTAATTCAACATTCCAAACATTATTTTTTCACCACCTCAAGATAAATTTAAATATTGGGATGTATACCAGATAATTTGCTCTCCCCTAAATGATAAAAGACCAATTTTAAACATTAATAATAGACAACTAACCCAAAAATTTAAATTCTGGTCATTAGAACCCAAATATTATGATTTTCTACTCAAATTAAATCTTGAAGCATTGCCAACATTACACTTTTGTAGATATAGAAGGCATTACATAAATACAGAAGACATATGCTGGTTGTGTCATAGAGAAACTGAGACACAAGAACATTTTCTTTTTACCTGCCCTGTATTTGATAATATTCATTCATCCATACTATCATTGTACAAACAAAAAGATTGTGACATTCAAACCCTTTTACAATCATTTATTAAGGGTAGCTACCCACATATTCGAGCAAGTACTTTTATATTGTTTTCACTATGGTGTACAAGATGCTCCTTCATGTACAACAATAATCCAAGGAGACATCCAAACACATTCTGGAACAAAATGGAACAGCTTTGCTTAAGAGATAAAAAAATTGTATCCCAAAAGATGTACACAGCCACTTGGTCAATATTACAACAGCACTCAAAATTATAGAGAAAAAGAAAGAAAAAGGACTAATAAAAAACAGAACTAAGGGCTTTACAAGTGCACAAAACTAATTGGATGTATATATTTTAAAGAAAATAATGTAAACTCAAATTTGTAAACCACATGCATATCCTTTGTCTTTATTACCCCCCCCCCCCAATTACAATTTTCAACTTATTTATACTAACTTCAATTCATCTGCATGTGGTAAAATAGTTATAAATGTAACCTTTTTCTTGTTATATTCAATAAAGTCCTTTTGAAAGATGATGATGATGATGATGATGATAATAATAATAATAATAATAATAATAATAATAATAATAATAATAATAATAATAATAATAATAATAATAATAATAATAATAATAATAATAATAATAATAATAATTGATATGAGTGAATAAATAAAATAATTAATACAAACTGATTAAGTGAAAAATCATCCAATTTTATTTACATCACTAATAAATAATATTAAAAGCAAATGGTATTAATACTGTAAATAGTTCCCATCAACTTATAACATTCAATAATGAAGCTGTTACAAATAATTTTATGAATAAATATTACTTAAAGCATTTATGAAACTCAGATAAATCTTTGGATAAGTATAATATGCAAAAGGATATTATAATTTCAAACATTTAATTTTTATACAGTGATGAGATCCTTTAGTTTATTCTCATCCATTAAAAAAATATAAACAGAATAATGTGTACTAACTATCTAAATTTTCATACATTTATACATGGTACTATATGTGCACATAAATATAGGAATAAAATATTATTAAAATTGTTTTAACTGACCAGTAACTTATTATTGCTGAAAACTATAAATAAAAAAAAAATATGCATGCATAATAAAATATATAAATATATAGGTGACATTTTATTATTTCTGAAAGTTTCTTCTTTTTAAAAAGTTCTTGTAGGAAAGTTTTTTATTATAGATCCTGTAATTAGTAAATATTAAGAAGCTTAAGAGTGAATTTGCTCCAGGTTGTGATTTCTTCATGTTAAATTAATTGTCTTTATAACATTTAAGATGATGCAATTTTCCAAAAAAGTTTCATTTGACTCCTCTAAGTCATAAACAACTTCTCTCAAGGAATTTTGGTATAGTTATGATGAAATTGCTTATTTGTAATGGAATAAATTTCTTTTGTAATTTCTTAGAGTTTCAATAAATATACATTCTCAAAATGTTGAAATAATGTTGTTAGATAAAATTATTTTAAAATCTATGCCCCAAATTCTAACATGATGTAAAACCATGATCATCATATTTATAGGCAGGAAATAGAAGGATCAAAAAGACATTTGACACATTTTCTACGTAAATGCCTGGAAGGCAATTTTTATTTGAACACCAACTGTATATTTTTATAAAAAATATGTCTCATGTTATCAACTGCAAATTTAGATTGTAAGTAAGTACATTTTATTCTATATTATGCTTTTCTGCTGTATTTTCTTGTTTTGTAATTTTACATAACATTGTTATAGGGATTCTAGAATAGGTTAATTCATGATATTTTTATATAATTTTTGCTATATTCATATACACATTTAAAATTAGTATTTTAGAAATTTCATCGATTAATAAACTATAAATCATTTAATCTTTATAAAATAAATGTAATAAGCTTTTAGTATTTAGGTTTTTATTTAATAATCTTACCTAAATTCATATACATGGTTATTATCATTCAACCTTTATTAATCACTGTCTATATTATACCAAGCTTTTATTTTTAAAACATTTCTTTATCATGTGGAATGTCTTAAAAATAAAATAAACATTCTGAAAAAATTATAATCATTTAATTAACACAGAAACAAAATATAAATAATTATTTAATGAATAAGTTGCTTTTTGTAAAGCAAAACAAATAACAAATGTAAACATTTTTATATTTGTATTAGTTCCAATTTAAATTAGACTCAGGTATCACTTTCTTTATAGGAAAAATATTTTTGGAAGAATTATTATTTCTGATCATCACCAACTTGATGTATTTTTGTTTCTCCAGCTATTTATCCCAGAGGATTTCATGACTTCTCATGTTTAGGATGTATTAATGATACATGTTTGGAATGTGCTCAAACAACAAAAGAAATAAATTTTATAATAAAATAACATAATTTATTTACACTAATTAATAAATAAGCTAAAGATATCCTTGCATGTGTATATTTACAATTACCATAAAATCTTAAATGAAATACAAAATATTGAAATTAACAAATAGTCATAAATATTACATTTAAATATAATTATTAAAATGTAAAAATGTATTCTAATAATAATTTTAACACCTTGTAATTGAACATAAAAGAAATATCTTACCCATATAATAAAATGTTTTTACCATTGTTTTGTTGATGTGATGATTTAATCTTTATTCTAATTAATCTCCTAGAGAATCAATAAATGTAGACAATGGAAATAGATTTTCTTATAGACAAAAATGCAGTAAGCCTTATGACAAAATCCTTTTTTTTTATGGCATAGTTTTCTTTTTGTAAAAACACAAAGTTATAAATTTTATGTGATCAACATTCAAATTGGTAAAGTTGCATAGTTCAAGGTCTTCAACTTATGTGACTTGGGGTGTTTAGTCATCCATGATAAATATTCTTTTCTGGTATCAAATATTATCATGATTTTTGAGTTAGATGTAGTATTGAAAAATCTTTTTTTAAACAGTCAGCAATATAATTCTATTTGAAGCTATTTAGCAACAGGCAATCTGCAGAAAAGTATTTTAACTTTGATTGCCTTTTTTGTTGGAGATTACAATAATTATTGCATCAAACTTATCCATTGTCTGGTAATGCCTTTTCCACTCTACTTCTGTTTTAGATTTTTCTCTTCTCAGAATCAGTCTACACTATTACCTTTTCTGATTCAAGACTAAAGTTTTTATTACTGTTGCTTTCAAACTTTTATTTATACTTTTTTGTCTCATCGCAAGGACCCTATATACGACCATCCTAAGACTTTAATGGTATTTATTTTTTTATTTTAATAAACATATTTATCACACTGGATAAACTAATTAACTTTGTAGCAATTTATATAGGACTGTTTTACAGACAAATTAATCTGAAATTCCTATAGTATATTTAATTCTACAATATATATATATATTCATTCAGATAGTTGTTTTACAAATAATTATAAAATAGTTTTCATTTACAGTGGCTGCTAAGAACGAGAAGAAAGAAAAAAAAATCCTAACTTTGAAATTCTTTCTCATGATTATATTATTTTAATTCTATATAATTTTCAATAAAATATCAGAATTTATCAACAATTCTGTCGCAAGTAAAAGAACTTGTTTTTTAATGTCTCTTACAGAAGGCAAATCTGAAAATTCATAATATATATATATATAACAAAACTTAAATATATTCCAAACAACG
This sequence comes from Epiperipatus broadwayi, assembly GCA_028023455.1. NCBI lineage: Eukaryota > Metazoa > Onychophora > Udeonychophora > Euonychophora > Peripatidae > Epiperipatus > Epiperipatus broadwayi. The sequence continues at coordinate 16,445 of JAQFVV010001325.1, read as the reverse complement.
GTAAACAATTTATAATACAATATAAATAAAAACTCATAAAAAAATATTTTCGATTATATTCATAATCATTTTCAACTCAACTTTCAAAATGGAATCATCTATTATATATATATATATAACTAGCAGGTATATAAAAATTTAAATAAATTAACTATTTTCTCTTTATTTCCCTTCATTACAGGAATTATAATTTTACTATTTTTAATTTTTTCTTTACAAAATATTTTATGGCTTTATTAAACTATAAACCAATTTCATTTTTATTTCTTAATAGTATATACACATACGGCAATTTATAGAATATAATTTATTAAGCTGTCTTTAATAATTTGATGACAAGGCAGCTTTGTAATACAAGTGATTCTATTTGTAATTGATTTGTACTCTTACAATCTATCTATTTATCTATCTATCCATACATCCATCTATCCACATATCTATCTTATATTTAATAATTGCATGGTTATGTGATGTAAATAAAGTCTTTTTTGTATTAACCATGTACTGTTTTGTTTATTAAATTCCTGATATTTTAATGAAATCTCATTAGTCATTGTCAAGGTTAACATTTTAATAAAGAATTGTTAAATCTTAAATAATAATGATATTGTGTTTGAGCATGAAGTAAAGAACAATCATTCTTATATATATTTGATGGTTGATTATTCAGAATAAGTGGATTAACAAAATTTTTATTTCCTTCAGTTTTACAATTAATTGCTTTCTAGTTGATTTTAGAAGAAAGGGATAAAATAAATGATCTCCATATTGTTCTTCATAAGACTTATTTAAACGAATCAGTGTTTTTAGTATTTCAATAGATTGTCATGGTTCTCAAATGATACTTTTCTAAATTAGCAAATATTCTAGCATTAACAAAATCAGTATGAGACCAATTTCGAAAAAAAATATGAAGTGAAAACTGTTTAGCTTTTTATTGAAGACATTTTTATGCTCCCTAACATTCACATTAATTTGTCTATTGGATTGACCTAATAGCTTTTTGAGAGTGTGAACATGAAAATTTATAGATACCTTGGTATTCCAAAAGTATTCACTCTTTAGGTTTATGAAAAAAATCACTTTTTTTGCTAACAAAATAGTTATTTTTAATATTGAAAAATGATTTTTTAAGAAGAAAAAGATGTTAAAATTAACAACTTTCTAGTCTTGCATTGGTGGTCGAGAGGTCAGCGTGACTGCCTTGCACTTGCAGGTAGTTGCCCGGGTTGCGGGGTTCGGGTCCTGGCCGATGCTATGACATTTATAAAAAAAATTAACAACTTTCTAATTTGAAAAAGTATGACTTGAAATCCATGAGAGAATCTATTGAAATATTAAAATGATTGAGTGGTTTAAATAAATCTAATGAAGCATAACATATTTCACCCTTGTGGAGACCTCTTACTTTATTTATTTCTTTTAAAGTCAATTTTTAATCAATTAATTGTAAAAGTGAAGGAAATAAAATTTTTGTTAATCCACTTATTCTGAATAATCAACCATCAAATATTTATAAGAATGATTGTTTTTTACTTCAAACTCGATCAAATCTCATTATTACTTAAGATCTAACACTTCTTCATTATGATGTTAACCTTGATAATGATGACTAATATTTCATCAAATATTGGGAATTTAACACACCAAATAATACACAGTTATATATAAACTATTTCTTTTTATTAAGGAATTTTCTCTGTCTGTGATTGTGATTATTGTTAGTAGCACAATTTTATTTTAAAATCGTTTTATCAATTATAGTCTGCATTAATATTCATTGTACTCTAAAGACTTTTACCACTTGTAGACTAAAATTTACAATGAGTCTAAGATAGAAATGGTTTTGGAAAAGAAATAACATGGTATATAAAAAATTGTAAAATAATATTGACATGGTAGATTGTAAACATTTTTAGCACACAGAATGGAGATTCCTCTACATACAATGATTTGATAAATAATTTTAGAATTTCTAAGTAGCAATGTTAGATGATACAAAAGAGAATAATATATATATATATATATATAAATGTGATATAAAAAATATCACATTTATATATATATATATATATATATATATAAATGTGATATTTTTATTGAAAGCAAAGTAAAATAAATGTTACCTAAATCATTGAATGCATATAGATTACTTATTAATAGTAAGTTTGTATGATGAATATAAACTCATAACTTAGATTACTGCAGATATGTATTATCACATCCATTTTTGTGATATATAATCACTACTTGTCAAAAAATAACTAAGAATATTATTCCAGGTTTTTTAATTCATCAGCACTTATGTCATAATAAAACAGCTTTCAAATACTACAGCAAATTATTACTTGTGATGCCTTACATTAATTAATCTTGTTTCCTATATAAAATTACTTTAATAGCTAATAGATTGCATTGCCCTGTAGATTTTATGCATTGATAGAGTAGTGCACATTTAAGGTAAAGATTCTTGTATTGAAAATTAATCTATTCATTCTATAACACATACATTTTTAAGCAAATAACATTTTTTTAAAAGAAGTATATTTTTATCACAAAGATTATAAAGCATTATTACAAGTTTAATAAATTCAGGGGGAAACGTCAACAAAAAAATATATTTAAAGACTCAAAATATAAATAATGCAAAACAATATTTTTAAATAAGATATGTAAAAAATAATTACATATGTATTATTGCATTTTTTTATGAATCTCTGATTTTATAAATGCTAAATTTTGAGTATTACTAAATAAAAAGTTATAAATAATTTAAATCTTATAAAAGAATATACAAATTGAGTCAAATATGTTTTATAAAAAAAAATGTCAAAAAAGAGTGAGAGAAAAAACTCTCAATAAAATTCTTAATGGAAATAATCTTATTAATATATTTATTACATTTTTACATAAAATCATTAATAAAAGATATTTAGTTAATAAATGCTACTTTAAAAATTATTTTTTAATTGTAAATATATTCTAAATAGTGTTCCATCTGTAAAGAGCATGTGTCATGGTTTAAACTGCATTATTATTTAGATTTATATATAAACATCGCGCTGTAGAAATAAAATATTTACATATTTTTAATTTTATATATATATATATGAAATTTAGTTTTTAAGCAATTCATTTATATTTTTTAAAAATATATATTTATTTAAATTATATATATATATGTTGATATGAAGATTTTCATGAATTGCATATATAAAAGACATATTTTGTGGGTTCATCCGTGTTAAAAAATTTAAATATTGATATACTGACGTTTTGACTTGATTAGCCAGTAGATGACTTATGTGATCAAGTCGAAAAGTCGGTATATCAGTATTTACATTTTTATATAAACCCGCAAAATATATCTTTTATATATATTGGGACTTTTAGCTTTGGCTTGAAGCTAAGTATCAAGTCATGTCTTAGTTTAATATATCTAAAAGACAGAAAAAAATTCAGTAATTTAATTTTATAATGGATAAATTTGTTGTTATCTAATAATACTACAGTTATTTATATGAAAAGTCATTGTATAAATATTTTTGTAATCTTTACAACGGTGAAAAAAGGAAAAAGCCTAAGTTATAATATTTTATCTTGTAGTTATTTGTAATGTTAAAGTGTCTAAATTTTAAATATTTGTTAACTTAAAGTATTAATTAATACAGTTTATAAGTTAATAAAGTTAATTTATGTCATAATTTAACCCTTAAAATGCTTTGAGATTTAATATTGGTCTTAACTAGAAAACCAAATTCAAACCACTGTATTTAGGTTTGTTAAACAATTTAAATATTAAAATGATTTCATCTATTCTTAATTGTAATACAAAAATTATAATTAAATATTTTAGATGTAATTGGTTAAAAGAAGTCATAATAAATCTGTTTATTTTAAAACTAGGAATTAAAAATAGTGAATGGATAAATATCTGAATAAATAAATATAATGTAATTAATTTCTTTAACACTTCCTTGTTTAAAATGTTTCTGCAAACTCGCCCGAAACTGATACTATAAATAAATATAATTCTGAAACAACACACATGCATAATACAATACCGGAACCTGTAATAAAACATACCAATACAATTAGTGTCACTGGTGTTCAAAATACTTCCTTACAAAGGATGCCACTTTCTATAGATGAATTCCCAACTCTTCCCTCTTACTCTCAGTAGCTAAACTACCAGAGAGAAGAAGATCAAAATAAAATTTTCCATACCGGTCATAAGGGAAACTATTCAACAATCAAGCAGACAAACCCAACACTAGATTTGACACAGAGTGATTTAAATTACCTTCCTCACATAACACCTATTTAAAAAAACTGTAATACAATGGCTAACAGTTCATCTAGGAGCCACATATCATATGCTAACATAGCAAAAATTGCTACTACAAGTCCATCTAAGTCTATACAAAATACCAACAACTTAAAAACTAATTCATACAGCGAAACCTGCTCCATGCCCGGAACAGCAAGTAAAATTAATCACAACCTTACCATGTTAGATATACTAAAACTAAAAAAATCTACAACAGGTAAATCAAACCTTCTTGGGGCTTGAGACTGATGAATTCTCCATAAATGACTTCACTGAGAAACAATACCAAGGCCTCTGTGTTGACTTCAACCAAACAATACCTCCAACTCTCCTCAAATCCTTAGTAAACTACCACAGTGATAAAAGTGTTGTTCTGGCAGTGACTGAACCAAATTGCTCACTCCATAAATTTCCCATTACAGCACTATACGAATTGATAAAACAATACAAATTAACAGAGGGCATACATCGGATCCTCACTCACCCAAATGACAGATACATTGCTGTTGAATTTGCCACTTGGGCCTTCTGAAATAAATTTAAATCCAATTTCAAAAAACTAGACAACAAATTCCTTATATATGTTGATACAAACAGACCTGCTACCCTTATCAGAACCCTCAAGAATTGTGTCATGGGCCTTGACAATAATCTCCTCCAAGAAATCCTTTTACCTTATGGGAAAATCCAGAATTTCTCATATCTGCCAGTAGACAAGATGATCAAGTCCATCCTATCCAACACTGCATCATTTCAAATTCAACTAAGAAAAGGCCTAGGGCCCACCGACATACCAACTACCATTAAAGCAAAAGGTTGTCAAATGATACTTTCCTTCGTTGGCATCAGGCCGCAATGTTTTCATTGCAGCCAAAGAACACATCTCATAAAAGAATGCCCAGCAAAAATATGCACCTCTTGTGGTCAGAAGGAAAATAAGTTTCACAAATGTAAAGCACCTCATACACTCACGCCTGCTAATGTCACACATAATGAAATGCCAACCACAAACACTCCAGGCCTGCATACTGTTGAAGCTGAAGTCGAATCCTACAGTAGAGTAACCAACACCAAAGATCTTATGAATCCTACTAAACTCAAGGAAAAACCATCCAATGACAGCCAACAGATACAAATAGCATATCAAAACCCAAATGGCACCAAGCCCAGAGATAACTCACAGTAACCAGACAATTTACCAAAAAGCTCAAAATCAAATGAACCAAATAACACCTCTAGACGCAAAAATCAAACAATCTCTTCTGATGATACAGATGATGCACCTCTCAGCATAGACCATCAAGACCATAACAATGCACTTGGAACCCCAAGACCTCTAAGATCAAAACCAGCAGTTTCTAACACTAAATCTATAATGGACACATCAAAACTATCAATACCCTGTATGAATTCATCCCATATGAAAGCTCCCACACCTACAAAAAATAGATCTTCATCACCCATCTTGGACTATGATTCAGACATGGATTTCAACCTACCCCCTAATGCTAATAATAAACAATAATCTTCCAAACTTTCAAAGGCCTACTATGAAGAAGAGAACTCACATCTATCTCCTGCTTCTGAGCCAAACTACCTAAAGTTCTCCCTTCCCTACAGTGTAAATTTTATTCTGGAAAAAAAAACAAGAGGAAGGTACAAAGCATACCTAAAAACTCTCTCAGTCATGAATCACACAATGAAACTGAGCTCTTTCGAGCTGATTTCCACAGGCCATCCTTGCCAGATCAGAAATTCAGTGCTCACAAGGACCATTACAACCTTCAATCAAAGATTCCACTGGCAGTAAAACAAAGCAGCAATAATCTTTATGGATATGATCAAGTGCCAAATCATTGGTCTTAACATCAGGGGAATTAATTCTACTGACCATTTATATGCGATTAGGCATTTTTTCCATCTTAAATCTCCTCATATTTTATTCTTAGGAAAGACCAAATATCACCTAAACTCCAACCCTCACATAATTCTCGAACTTTCAAAACTGGGCTTCACTCTTCTGTCTACTAATACATCAGCTGCTGGAGGGTAGGAATCATCATTAATAACAGGAAACCACCTTCTTCCTATAAAGTGCTTTACCATGATGCCAATCTCATTGCAATCAAGCTTATATACCAATCTAATGTATTCATTGCAATATATGTATACTGCCAAAACAACCCATTGACCTATTCTAGAATAATACACACCATAAATCCCTACACTGCAAACAACACAGGCCCTACAATCTTCTTGGGGGACTTCAACCTGCAATATGATGTGTTCACATTGAAATACCTTCATCTCTTAGCCAGGGGTTTCATAAATGGCAGAGGTTTCTTCCCTGCGGATGCATACTCATTCTATACAAAGAGCTCTAGAACACTGATTGACCTAATGTTTTACACCTCAGAGCTGCACTATGGTTTGGAAGCCAAGCTTCAACCCATTCCCTTCTCAGACCATCTTGCCCTGATAGCATCTCTAGATCTGGACTACACTCCCATAGACTACAATAAAACAATCAGAATTATAACTAAAGCTGCTGCCACGGAAGCTGTTTTCTCAGATGCCTACATACTCTTTGAAAAAATTGACATTCTTGACATAAATCCAGAGGAAGCCTGGTTCACCTTCACAGGCATCCTCCAAACCATAATCATACAGCACACCAAAAAACATAAAGGGTCAAGAACCCTTATGAATGAGCTTGATCTGCTACACCATAGGATTAAAAATTTCTCAAGTGATGGTACTATAGACATCCTCCTATTACTTAAAACACAGTACAAGCAGAAACAAGCTGTGATTGCTGAAATAATAGCAACAAAGAATGCTAGGTTATATTTACCTGGCCAACACTGCTGGACATGTGGTTATCTCAGATGGGCTCTGGGGGCAAGGAAGAAACAAAAAACTCCTTTGTCCCTCCTCATCGGTGGTAGCCTTACCTCCGGCAACCAAATGCTCATTCAAATAGAGTCATATTTCAAAAACTGCCTATCAAACTCTGTTACCTAACCCACAAATCAGTGGCATGAGACATCACAAAACAATGAACATGGAATAACAATATCAAACATCAAAAACTGCTTGGCCGCCCTACTGTCCAATGTCCATCCAGGGCTACATGGCATTCCAAAGTTCATACTTATGCACCTTTAGAATTTCACAGCTCCCGTAGTATTAAAACTAATTAACCATCTTGCAAACAGCAAAAAAACGATCCCCAAACTTTATCCCATAGTGATGGTCCCCTTTCTTAAGAAAAACCGAGATGCATCTGCTCTATCTAGCATAAGACCCATCTCCATGACCCCAATTATGTTAAAGGTCATTGAAGATGTGATCAAGGAGAAAATACAAGATATTATTCTGGACAACATATCCCAGTTGCAATTTGCAAAGAAGGGCTCATCCACACTCTCTGCAATCGGGGAGGTAAAAATTCTTTGTGATCATATCATATCCAAGAATCTATACAAACCCATTGGCATTCAGCTAGACATCTCTGAAGCATTTGATTCAGTAGATGTCAACATCCTGCTCAATTGCCTCTCAGCACTAGACATTCCTACTCAAATCATTCAGATATTGGTCAATCTACTAAATAACAGATTGGTCCACATTTCCCTGAATGGTTTCTTTACAGATGGTTTTATTCCTTCAAAATCCATACCCCAAGGATCTCCACTTAGTGGTCTCCTATTTATACTCTACTTAAACCCCCTTCTTAAACAGATTGAGGCAGAACTTCCAGGAATCTATATACCCCAGCTGAAGAAACACTGTAAAGCATTTGCTTACATGGATGATGTCCTTGTCACCTTACCCTTCCAAAAATATCTAAAACCTCTCATCCAAATAATCAAAAAAATTTCAGAATCCTCTAAACTTTCCTTCAACCTCAACAAGTCATTGGCCTGGAAAATCAACACTGGCAAGAAGATATCATCACCTTTCTCAGCAGACCCCCAAAACTTTTTGGGGTTTCCCATATACAGGTCACCGCAAGCCATGTCAATACAAGTACAGAATTCCATCATTGAAGCCACCTCCAACACAGATAAGAACCTTGCCAAGGTTTATTTATCACTGCAAGGGAAAATCTCTCTCCTCAATATCAAGGTAATGGCAAAGATTAGCTACTATCTACCCATAATTAACATAACAAAGACTTTCAATACAAAAATCAACCGAATCTCTGCACGGCTGTTGTGGAATGGTAAAACAGCGGTCATAGGAATTGAACACATGCAGTGACATAGTAAAAATAATGGTATGTCATTGCATGCAACATTTTCTATATATTAACAAAAGTGCCACTCTCTGATCCACATCCTACAAAAGAAATTTCCCCAGATTGTAGTGGAACAGTCATTCCATCAGACAGACCTCCACCTTCAAAGATAAGCTGGCTAAATCAGATACTTGACTACCTTTTCACTCACAATGGCCACTCTACCCTAGTATTCAGAAAAAAAATCTCCATTTGGGATGCTCATGGCCTGCTATTTCCCACACAAAACTCTACCATTCCTTACCTCAGTGGTAACAATCAGGTGGTCAGCAAGTTTTTTAAGCATCTCAAGCTGGAGCTAAGGTTCCTGGATTCTCGTAAAAATCAACCTGAATTCACTCCAGACAAACTGGTTCCTGCACTACAGTAGATTCCTCAAGAATATAGATCCTATGTGTCACAACTGCCATAGAACCTGTGAAACCTTTGATCATATGATAAATGATTGCCCAGCATATGACAAAATCAGAACTTTCATTACTTACCACTGCCACATTTCCCTGAACAAAATCTTAAATATTAAATGCTGCTTCCTGTCCAGGGATTATGTCACCAAAAGACTCTCAACCTTTCTCACTTATGCCATCTGGATGGCCAGATGTCGCAACAAGTTTTCCTTTCCTCATCCCAAGCCTGAAGACACATTCATTTCCAAGCTAAAGGAATTTCGCCATAAGGACAGAATAATCTCATCCAGGTTTTTATTTGACAACACATGGAGCCTGATTAAGCTGGATTAACAACACCAGTAACCACATCAGAACATTTGGTTGCCTGACTAACATGGATAACTATTATTTTTGATTTACAATTGTATCATTCTTACATATGGTTTTTCAATAAAATTATTTATAAATAAATATGTTTTTTTTAAAAAGACAATATAAAATGTTCTGAGGATTTAATTAAATTAAAATGAATATATTAACTAAATATTATAAGTTAAACCATTAAACATCACACGATCACTATTTTTTATGCTAGCACATTGAGCTTAGATTGAAAATATTATTGTATTTTCAATTTTATTCTCATAGTATTGTAGTTAAGTAGAGATAAAAGGTGGCTGCTGGAGGGTTGCATTACATCTTAAGATCTACATGCAGTGCTCTCAGATCCAAAGCTCCTCACTGACGAAGGCCACAATCCAGAAACTAGTCTGGGTATATTAAATGAGTAGGCACTAGATAGGGATTTTATGCCCAAGCCTTCTGGCATCCATCGATTACTCTGGTTGGCACTGAGTGACACTACTGTATGGAGAGTTTTGCCTGTTTTAAATATTATAAGGTTTTTATTTGGAATAAGATAATTTTTAATTTCATATATTTTATTTTCACTATAATGTTTGATTTTTATAAATAATTTATTGTAACAGGAAATAATAATTAATTTCTCTGTCTAGATGTAAATTAATTTATTTAAAAAAAAGAATATATAGTGAAATTATTTGAGGAATATCTCTACAGAATTTGTAAAATATTGGATTCAAACAATGAAATAAAGTGGGTGGAAAATAAAATGTCAATATTAGAAATCATAAAGTAATAATGTCTTAGTGTATAAATAGAACAAATGGATACCTTCACACGCTGTAAAATAAAAACATTTGGGAAGAAAAATACTGAGAAATAAAATTACTTAGGAATAAAAACACATAATAATTTCTACTTCCTGCATTAATAGTTTTAAGTTGCAGCTATTTAATTTAATAAGTTTAACTTTATTTAAATAATTTTATTTTAATAGTTTCAAAAGTAAGGTTTGGCTAAAAGATAATTTAATCTAGGCACAACATTTAAATTAGAACTTCAAGTACAAGAAATTTACATTGCAGTTCTACATAATGTTTAAATTTATGTTGTTTAAATTTCATGATATGAGAATATTTAAAGGACATTGTTATCATTTCTTTGTCTATGTAAAAATTATTTTAGATTTTAAAACATATTTTAAAGTCTATTTAATATTCAAGTTTGCTATAATATATTTTAAATTCTCTACAGCAGTAATGTTTTTAAAATTATTTAATAACTTTATTATAATAATCGACTTCTATAAAATGATATTAATTAATTCACTTTGTGTGAAGAACTTTTTATTTCTTATAATGAAGACTTGCCTATTATGATGAGCATATTATTTGAAGTCCTATATAAAATTACTCCATTTTCAATAAGAAAAACATTTGACATAATTAAAAGACATTATTTGAATGTACATTTGTTATGCTGTTATTTTAAGAAAGCATTATTTATTGTTTAATAATGGCATAGTAAGAATTTTACTTGTGTTTTTTCATCTGGAAGAAAGAAAATTATTTTTTTGTATCTGTAGAGGAAAAACAATTGACTGACATTATTTGAAAAATTTGTACTAAATGATTTTAAAGTGTTTTGAGCAAATTACTTATATATTATAAATGGAAATATGAATATTCCTGAGATTAATATTATCTTTAATCAAGTTTATGTGAAATTTTTCACCATTAGATATGAAAGCCTGCTCACTCTTTCATCATCATTCTAAAATCTGCTCTAATAATTTTAAATGATATTTAAAGAAAGAACTATTTCTCCTGCTTAATATTGCTTATTATTATTATTTAATGAAATATTTTGAATGGTGAAGTATTGAATGTTTATTTTAAATGTGAAATAAATATTCTTACTGATTAATCCATAAAAAATTGGTAAAATGAATGGCCATATGCTATCATTATTAATTCTAAATGTTTTACTTTAGAATAATTGTGAAGTAATTATGTTATACTTTTGTGTGCTGGATGTCTTCACTGTCTACCTGAACTGTGCTTTCTTGGATAAAGTTTTTGGTTATGCATATTGGGGCCACTAGGTGACACTGCAGAAACACCAAGAAGTCTGCAAGTGATAAATTTCTATACAAAAATGGCTGAAATCAATGGAAAATTAAAATTAAAATGCCTAAGGCAAGACATCCAAAAAAATTGCTAATAAATAATATCCTGTTTAATGGATAGGAACAGAAGAATAAGGACTTTAATTTTACTTTTATTTTTAATAGTAAAAGGGTTTAATATTTTGTTATTTAAGTTTATAATTTTGCCTTAAATGTCATTCTTTTATATTCACATTATTTCATATAATTTTATATGCTATTTTATACAGTTTTGTCAAAGTTCTCAGATTATCATCACTTGATAATTACGTATTTTGAAATGTTATGTAAACTCTTTCTTATGAATTATTTATTTAATAAAGGTGTAAAATTATGCAGAGTGAAGTATAAGTGGATGTATATTTTTATTGTTTATCTTACTGCTTATTTTATTGACTAATTTTCCTAAGCTATATTGTTATTTTTACATATCTGTAAGTTAATATATTTAATTAAGAGATAGTAGCATTAGAATTTCTCTTATTTTTTTTAGAATGCTGATTTTACTGGTGTTGTTTGGAGATTATGGTATAGACACTCTCTATATTTTGTTGCATCTTCAGATGTATTTTATCACTTTTAAAATATCTTAAACATATGTTGCATTATTATGGCAAACTCAGTTATTATTATTATCTGATGGTTCATTCTCATTGTATTACGACTAGAGATTAGGTCCTAGTTCATTTCTTTATTGTTCTCTAAAGTAGGTCATTTACATTTATAAGTTCATGACATCAAACTTTTACTTTACCTTTACTTTGTTATCCAAATATGTTTATTGTTGATAATGTAATTTGTATAAAGATATGTGTAATACCTTACCATGACTTTATTCTGGTAATTGATTGGTTTTTCATCAGGTATTGAGGAATATCACTCTTTTATCACATTTTTGGTCTGAGTGTAAATCATGTTGATGATGTGTAGGTCCTGTATTTATGCTCAATAAATAATTAAAATTCAAAATTTTAAATTATATATTTGGCATAAAATAGACAATATACATCTTCTTTGTCATCCATTTCATTCCTGGATTGGTAAACCTATATTTAATAGTAGTAAATATTCATAAGGAACAATATTATGGTATGAATGTTATAAATGTAAAAATTTATTAAAATTCAAATTAATAGAAAGTTTTATTGACCAACCATATTATATTTACTTACTTAATTTTATTTTTCAAAGTACATTTGTAAACTTTAATTTTCTCATATTTAAAAAGAGATAAGTTATATCCATAGAAGTATTTAGCTTTGTTGATATTGAAAGATATGACATAGTTGTTAATTGTTTTCTGTGAAATAAATATTGTATTGTTAATTAAATTTTTTATAGTCATTTTTCCACATTATCCCCTCATTGATAAAAAAATCTAATAAATCATAAGAGGGGTATGAATTAACATAAATGTGTTGCATTTAGAGTACATGGGTATTGAAGTTTGACATAAGAGTCACATTATTAAAATTATATCTAAAATATTAAAATTACATCTAAGAAAGAGATAATTTTGTTGAATAAAGAATTATAATTGTATATTCATTATTTAAGATCAGTTTACTCAATTTTATTTGTTTATCAAAGATCACTGTATATATTCTTAAATTATTTTCCATACTGATATGATTATGCCATTATTACATTATACATTTGGATTAATATTAGGAAAAATTCAGAAGATATTTTAGTGTGCAAAATAAATATTATTTCCTATACATAAAATAATCAACCTTATTCTTGTTTGTGAAAAGACTCCTAATGGAGATCTTTCTTAATTTATTCTTTTTGAGAGACTATTAGAAAAACATTTGCCCTGAGATGAAATAATTATTTTAAAAGCTGTTTTACTTTTTAATCTTGCTTTACATCATATTTTTGTTCATCTCACTTATAGTTATAGTGGCATTCTTTCCTTTATAAAGAAACTTATAAAATTTATCTAAATCCTAGTAGATGACCACTACCATTATTTATTTTTCAAGCTCACTAAATCCACAAAAACAGCCACAGTGTCTTGGGTGATTTTTTGTTGGGGATATCTACCGTTCCTTGGTGATGATTTTATTGAATTCTGAAGTAAAGAATTATCATTACAATTGAAGATACTGACTCCAGCATTTGCACAATATATGACAAAAGTTTGTATATCAGGTAGGTACAATGTATGACCCAATAACTCTCACATTGAATATCAATATTTTCTTTAACGTCAATAAATATATTTTTAATCAAACTTGTAAAAATAAACTTTCTTTTTGCTATATTTTAAATCTATATTCTAGGGATAGATCTATATTAGTTTAATAATATACTAGTACCGTGTTGTCCCTAATATCAATGTTAGTATTTATAGAAGAAGCTGTAAATTATTGGGATAATTGTCAAGCATTGGTGGTCGAGATGTGTCCCGGGATAGCGGGTTCGCTTCCCGGCTGATGCTATGACACGTGAGAAAAAAAAACTATTGGGATAATTAATAGTTTATTAACTTCTTTGTAAATTATTTGGATATTGAGGGAGTATTATCTTTTTTAGTATTTGGAGAATTGTAATGATTATTGGGCTTAAAATAATAATAATAATAAATCAATAGAAAAAAAAATGTTTTAGTTTCACTAAATCTTTTTATTTAAACATGTATTTTTTGTATTTTTTTATTTAATAATTTAAATATAAAATAAAAATAAATTAATATTAAAGCAAGAATAGAAAGTCATGTTTTGTAAATGTTTATAAAACAGCATTTCTGGTACTCAGCCACATTAAAATAGCCTTTCAAAAGCTGGCTATGTTGTATATAAACCAATACTTTAAAAAAATTAAATACATATTTTTATACTTAATATCAATGCTTGTAAATTAAAAGTATAATAAAATAAAAACACTAATAATACAAATAAAATATTCTCAGTCACACCAGTTCCGACAGTTGTATAAAAACGTATATTCAGTTTATACAAATGAAATTTGGTCATCATCAAGATTTCGAAGTTCTTTTTGTAATTTCTGAAGTTCAGCTTGGATTTTAATAATTCGTTTTTGTTTACGCGATGAAAACGCAGCACTAGTACTGGGAGTAGCCGATGTTGGGCTTGAAGCCTCTGGACTATGAATTAAAATTTGAGGAACCAATGTTTGTGGTCTCTCTGGCTTACGATCAGATAATGTAAATACTTCCTTAGGCCTCGCTCCTAAAAATATTTTTTAGCTTTACTTTCTTTGGCTTTTTTGCTATTTCTTTAAATCTTTCTTTACTTTTACTCTTTTTTCTCAGCAATACTTTCTGCTGATGATCTGTTGGAATCTCTTTTACTCGGAAGAACAAATTCTGAGCCACAAACATTAATATTTCGAGCTATTTCCGTATCTAAGGTTTCAAATAGTCTAGGATCACATACAGTTGTATGTCTTCTTAAATATTTTAACGCTTCCTTATCTTCTTTATTGCTATGTAATAAGTTATCTTGGCTTTTTCGAAATTTGCCGCGATCTAAATTAACTAATTCTAATTGAGTTCCTTCTAAAGTTTGATGACTTATAGGCATTAGCCTTAATTGTGAAAAATCCAAAGGACTTAGTTTTTGTTTATCTAAAAATTCTGCACTTATTCGAATGTTTGGGATTTCTGACGTAATATCACCTTGATCTGAAATAGACTGTAGTCGATCCAAATCTATTTTTTGTAGACGTCTTCTTCTAATGGCTAAGGGTGTTTCTCCACGTTTTGTTTCAGGTAAAAGATATAAAATTTCTTCTGTTAATCGAGTATAAGGATCCATTGGTAATTCCAAAAGTCTCTCTAGACGACTAATTTCTTGATCCAACTAAAAAAAAAAAAAACAACAACATTAATTTATTTATAAAGAAAAAAAAAAAGAAATCAATAAAAAATGCAGTAATATGCAAAAAAAATATCCAATAATATATATAAAGTGTGCAGACATTTCATATAAATTACATACCTGCACATATATTTTAAATATTATACATATATAAGTTTCACTCATTTCAGACATAAGAATATACATGAGCGAGAGACACACGCTTATATATAAAGATATTTCCTAAATTAACATTTGATCAGAATATTTATTACAGATGTATTAAATAACCGCCACACCAACAGTTGTTTCTTATTAATATTTATTACTTCAACTTAATAAATTTTGATTTATTACAAAAATAAAGAATGATTAGTCAACTAAACAAATCATTTTAAAGATGAAAGTGACCGAACATAAAACATCAAAAAAAATAAATAATTAATTAAAGTGTTTTGCAAAAACTGGCTTTTGATAGTAGTATTTTGCAGAAATAAGTGAAGATCTTGAGATTTGAGCTATTTAATAAAGAAGAAATAAAATTGTATTACGGTAATAATAATAAATTATCCGATTGAATTTTTAGACTTTACGGCAGTTATGAAACGCTCAATCCAAAAGTTTTAAACAAAATCTATAACTTTTAAATTGAATATTTCATTACGTCCATTAATTTGTTTGAAAATTCAATCGGACAATTATAATTTACATTTACGGTTATTATTTTACTTCATCAATAATGTGAAATATATTAACATATTTTTTTTTAAATAATAAAAAAAACAACTTATAACAATATTGAAAATTATAAAATCAAAATAATAAAAAAATGAATAAAGCAACGACTAAACTTTGTTTTTTTTTTAAAAAAGCTAATACTCTACACTTTGAAAACAAATTAAAAAAACAAAACTCATCAGTACATCATGATTGGACAAGACATTCATCCAGTGATGATCATTTGATCACAGTCCAAGATATTAAAAACAAACTATGCTCCCTTCAGACAGCATCCATCCTGGAATGCATGGGATACCTAAATTTCTTCTCTCCCACTTAAGCAATT
>JAQFVV010001324.1:0-81535 GCA_028023455.1 Epiperipatus broadwayi | reverse complement strand
TAGCCCTTTACACGTCGTCTCGTAAATTTTATAAAAACATTATTTATATAAAATCAATAAAAATGTTTAATGTTTATAATGACGACTCGATCGGAACTTTGTACCTCCCTCTTACGTAAAATCCTATCACGGGGCTGTCGGTACCTCGGGTAGAGTAATCAATATCATTTGCAAACATTTACCAATAACATTAACACTCATTTACTAGATTACATATTAGCCAATCAAACTTTTTATTTATTTAAAGGAAAAAATCCAATGGGCGCCAGCCAACCTTTGTCGACAAGTCTGCTTGACCAATACAATCTAGTACCTGCTCCCGCTAGCTCAGCTACAACAATCAACTAAATATAATCCACTTACCTAAAAAAATCAATTTATGAATCTTTCTCTGCGCTAAATTTCTCGCTTTCTCTTTTTCTTTTATTTAATTATTTAATTTAAATCTAATTTAAGTAAACACTAACCCATGAAGTCTCCATTTACGCTATTACACTTTGTTTGGTCTTATAATATAATTAATTACACTTTCGTTCAAGTTCAGATAATATTTAATACAATCAAAATTTCATATTATAAATACATAAAAAAAATAATTATACACACAGTCACAATAAAATCTCTGGGTAATGGAGCTAAAGACAACTAATAATTATTGTTCGTACCATAAAGTTCAGAGTTTATTATTCCATTTATTATTATGGCTTTTAATTAGTGAATTAGAAATTGAAATAAACATTACCTAGCTTTCTCCCTTATGCACGGTTCCGAGCGTTGCTTCTGATAGTATATCATTCGGTCAGTTAGCGCTAACTCTTTGCACTCCTTTTCCCAATGTCATTGGGATTCTGTGGGCTCCACGTGGACACTCCGTCTCCTTCTTGTTTTACGCGACCATGATCGACATTTGAACTGTTTGCTGTTGGTATTGCGGGAAGGATTCAGCCGGCTGTTCACACGATGGGTTTAACAGTGCAGCATTATGTTTAACTTGAGACGTATATTAATATTCAATGCTCTCGATCTATAAAAATAATTTTAATAAATAATACAATAGAAAATTCGCCCTTTTATATTTTACGGTCCTTATCTTGCGGATTCAATCTACAATACATAACTAATCCTCTGGTGTTTTAGTTACGGTCCATGCTGACTTTCTGGTGTTTGCATTGGTCATTTTAATTTCTTTGTACTCTCTGCTAGAGTTATTTCAATTTCTTTGTTAGAATTATTTCAATTTCTTTGTTAAAGTTATTTCAATTTCTTTGTTAGAATTATTTCAATTTCTTTGTTAAAGTTATTTTCACTAATTAGCCGTTTAATGGAAATTTCTTATGTTTGTCATTAGCTCCCATTGTTCACTACATTCCTTTGATTACATTTTTTTTTATTATAATTATAAAACAAAACGAATTCCACCTTTTTTTTTTTTTTTTAAAGCAATCTTAAATTAAATTTTAGTTCTTTAGGTTTTATTTAAATATGATTCAAAATTATATCTTATAAAACTGTCTAATTTATGCTTTTAACGATAAACCTGTCTATGAGAAAAAAAAAATCTTTTTATTCTCATTTTACCCTACAAGACCTTTTATTTTTATTAAATATTTACGCAAATCGTTTATCAATTTATATTTTTTTTCAAAATTATGTGTAACTCCGTAGAAAGCACACTCCTTCCTGATGTATCTCGGTACAATATATATATATATATTGTCAACCACAGCAAGCTAGAGTAATCAATGGATGCCAGAAGGCTTGTGCGTAAAATCCCCATCTAGTGCCTACTCATCCAATATCCCCAGACTAGTTTCTAGATTATGTATGGCCTTCATCAGTTAGGAGCCTTGGATCTGAGAACACTGCATATAGATCTTAGGATCTAATGCATCTAGATGCAGTGATCTCAGATCCAAGGCTCCTCACTGATGAAGACCATAAGCCAGAAACTAGTCTGGGGATATTGGATGAGTAGGCACTAGATGGGGATTTTATGCACAAGCCTTCTGGCATCCATTGATTACTCTAGCTTGCTGTGTGTGGCAATATATATAATGAGTTTTGTCTGTTTTAACAACAGTTATACACAAGCATAAGAGGAGGTGGTCATGTGATGTTTATATGTTTTTACTGGTAGGCAGCATGAAATGTCAGAATGATTGCTTCTATTTCAATGCTACATTTCCCATTAATGAAAATTCAAATGTAACTGTAATATTTGGGAGTTGTGCCTTTCATTTTTTTGACAATCTTGAGGTTTGCTTTATTCCAAGACCACACAGTTAAACTCATTGAAGAGTTTGTGCTGTCATAAAAACATGACTGTAGTGTTTTCACTGGCAATGACAAGTCCAGATGGGTAGCAAAACAATGAAGGATATTTGTTAGTTTTTACATTTTTTTTCTCTTTGTGTTTATCGTCATTTTCAGTTCAAGCATTTGCTTGATTTTATTATTTTATAAAAATTTTGGTTTTAGCATTTATTACTATTTTTAAAAATCAAATATTTTTGCAGAACTTTTCTTTTTAGAGTTATCAATAATTTTATGTCAAGCATCTGCTGGATTTTTTACACTATGTGGAACGTTTTTTGAAATTTTAGCCAGGGGAAAAAAACCTAAAAAGAAATGGTAACTAGTTTTTTCTGACTGTTGTTTAGCCAAAATCTGTAAAACAACATCTTAATTTAGAAGTATACATTGCATTTATTGAAAAGTAACAATTACTTTCATTCTAACTATTGATTAAGCAAAATTTGCAAAACAACATCTTATTTAAAAAATACACATTAAATACATCACTTAATATTTTCAATAGTAATATTTACTAAGGCTGTAGCTTCAAAAATATGCAATGTAAAAATGCAATAGTAGGGACCTCTATAGGTCTTAACCACAAACTACACTTTGGAAGAAAAGGTAGTTAAGACCTGTAGAGGTCCCTACTATCGCATTTTACATGCATATTCTTGAGGCTATAGCCTTAGTAAATATTACTTACATAATCAATGTGCATTTAAATAAATTTTCAATAGTGATGGAGGACTCCCCCAAATATGTAAAAAATTCAAAAGTTTATTCTAAATGATTACCTTTTTGTTAAATCAGATCACAATTTTTCTCATGTTTCTTTTAATTTTGTTCAGTATTTATCATTAGCAAATTACTATATACTGATTTACAAGTCTCAATTGTTTGCATTTACACATTTAGTATCATTCATGTTAGATGAGCATATTAATGATTATTATTAATCATATATTAGTCTAGATATTATATATCATTTTAACCTGAATATACACTTTAGACTTAAATAAAAATTAATACATCTTTTATATTTATTTTTAATGAAGCATATTCAATAAGTTAACTAGTATGATTTTCTAAAAATTGTTAAACATTTCTAGCTGGCCATGCAGTACCCCTTCCCCCTTAGAGGTAAAAAACAGTACAACATGAATGAAATACTCATTTAATTGTATTAAATTGTAATTTTTATTCATCCAGTTGTAAAAAAAAACATTTTATGCTATTGATAAAAAACATAGCAATTTTGCATCTTACTCTCAAAAATAATTGCTAACTAATAAATGATGGATATGGGAAACCATTGTAGATGATATTGTTTCAAAAGTTTTATACAATTTATTCAATGCAACAATAAACAATTTTTAGATATGGTCACATTGTAAACAATATCATAGTTATCATTCACAGAAAATGTAATCAGTGTTGGAATTAATCTTAACTAGTGGCATCAACCATTGTAGCAATCTATACAGTAATCACATTCCTCTCCATGTAATTTGACAAAAAACTCATTATTATTTTTGCATGATTGTCCATAATATATTGGTCTTAATTAGGTTGTGCTCTTCCAGCCATATAACTGGATAGCAAATTGTGAAACATGTTATATTTTATGATATTTACTATTGGATCATTCAATACTGTTTATTCACTCTTATTATTGCTATAATATTTAGTGCTAGATTTCAATACCTTTCTTTCACTTTTTGCAAGAGAAATACAAATCTTTTCATGAATAAATGTGCTTCTTAAAGATATTCATTAAAGTTATTGATCTAGCTGCATATATTAAAATATTAGGTTCAATTGTGTTAAGACAGTATGGCATAAATAAAACACCATTATTTAATAATATGACATGTTTTAATATCCAACTCCCTAAATTTTCTTTTAAATTTTAAACAAATTATTGAAATGTACCACTAAACATCACATGATCACCATTTCTTATGCTTGCTCAAACTGTCAAAACAGGCAAAACTCTCCATACAGTAATGCCACTCAGTGCAAGCCAGAGTAGTCAATGGATGCCAGAAGGCTTGTGCATAAAACTCTTATCTAATGCTTACTTATCCAATATCCCCAGACTAGTTTCTAGCTTATGGCAGTCATCAGTGACGAGGCTTGAATCCGAGAGCACTGCACCTAGATCCTAGGATCTAATGCCATCCTCCAGCAGCCACCTTTTATTTCTACTTAACTACAAAACTATGAGTCTAAAATTGAAAACATGATAATATTTTCAATCCAAGATCATTAGCTTATATAGTCATATAGGTCTGAACTCAGTTCAGTACCCATACATTTTGGTATCTTTGGTTCTTCAATAACCATAGCCACCACTATATTATTAGGCAGGATTGATCTTAAACCACTAAACATCACATGATCACCATTTTTTATGCTTGCTCAAGCTGTTAAAACAGGCAAAACTCTCCATACAGTAGTGCCACTCAGTAAAACCCAGAGTAATCAATGAATATCACAAAGCTTGTGCATAAAATCCCTATCTAGTGCATACTCTAGTGCCACTCAGTGCAAGCCAGAGTAATCAATGAATATCACAAAGCTTGTGCATAAAATCCCTATCTAGTGCATAATATCCTCAGACTAGTTTCTAGCTTGTGACTTTCATCAGGGAGGAGACTTGGATCTGAGAGCACTGCATCTAGATCTTGGGATCTAATGCTTTTAATTTCTACAATTAAACTTATCATTTCTAACTTCAACATTATGTCTTTATCATTGTTTCTTTATCAATAAAACTGTGAGATACAAATAAACTTGTCCATAAACATTTATTAGTAAATTTGTTTGTTTAAAAATTATAATGAATCTGATATGTATATACCCCTGGGTCTCTTTTTATGCGGATTTATTTAACGTGATTTTGAAGTTACACGATTCACGTTTTTCCGGAAGTAGAAGTCCGATGATGCGCTATTACTTTAAATAATAAATTTCACATATATTGAAAGTAATAACACATTATTGGAATTCGACTTTCATCTTAGTAATTTCAATATTTTCAGTGCTTTATAATAGTAAGATTTTATGTAATAATGAAATTAAAATCATGATTTTCACATTTTATGTATACACACATTAAATTTTACAAGATTATAATGTAAATTTGTTCAAACATGCGTGTTAATTTTGCATTTTAAATCACATTCTGTTTTTGCTTTTTAAAAAAGAACGTAATCAATTATTAATCATTTAGTGTCCGCAAGTTTATTTTTAAAAGATAAGTACAGTGGGCACAATTAAAATTGAAAATTAAAATATTAAAGACAAATATAAGAATTTAATTTTTAGTTGTTAGATTAATTACTAATTACATTGTCACCAGAAAACCATTAACACAACATGAGAGTGACATTGGCGCTAGTTGTATTTCCTCTTGTGAAGAATGTGATTTTTTACCAGTTTGCAAACGAACCTGTTTATTTGGCAAATAGCGATAATAATTAAAACATGTATAAAAAAATGTAAATTACTGTAAATTATGCATAAAAATATATTGTTTTGAATAAAATTAAATATTATAGTTAAAAAAAGTTTGTCTTGTATCAATTTTTTTCAAATTTGAAATTTTTTATTAGTCATATTTTATTTTCTTATTTTTTTTTTTGCGTGAATTTTAAAGTAATTTTACATTGGTGCTTTGCTTTTATGTGATTTTTGAAAAATCACAGTCCGTATCCCCCCTTTTTCAAGGTAAGTTACATCTATTTTTGCGCGATTTCATTTGCGCGTGTTTTCTGAGGAACCTATCTATCGCGTAAAACGAGACCCAGGTATATATATATCAGTGGAGATTCAAACTTTAATTTGGTTACATTATATAATTTATAAAAAAATTCAAAACTAACATATACAACAGTCTGAGGAAGATGAAATATTATTTGCACAATGTTTAAAGAAGTTGATTGTAAAAATATATTTCAAGGATTAACAACTAAGTTTAGAAATAAAATGGACCTAATTATGAATAATATTTCTGTAGTGTTATCTGATGCAAGGTGAGGACTGATTTCTATTCACTTTTAAAACCTTGTGAAGGGTTGTAATCATAACTATATGACCAAAGAGATGACTTTGGTCATATGATTATGATTACATGTCTTTAGTCATATGGTTAAGATTACATTCTTCCACAAAGTTTTAAAAGTGGGTAGAAATCAGGCCCTACCTTGCTTATTTGTTATTGAGTAATTTCTAGTCTAACAAATAACTAATAAAAATTATATAGATCTACTTTTATTTCTATTTACACATATGATAAAGAGCTATTAGTTAACAATATAGATAAAAAAACTGGTTTAGCTTCAGGAAATATCAGTGGAGATTAATAGTTTCCCTAGTCACATCAAAACTAAAACATAATTGAACCAAAATTACCTGAAAATGATCTCATACTTTAATTTGTTTACATAATTATAAAAATTTATATGATACAAAACAAAATGGAGATTAAAATATTATTCTTACTTTATTTATGTATAGTAACTTTTTTTTTCTCATGTGTCTAGCATCAGCCGGGAAGTGAACCCGCTAACCCGGACAACTGCTTGTAAAGCAGCCATCACTGACCTCTCAACCATCAATGCTTGACATGTATAGTAACTTTAATAAAAATATTGTTAATAATATTTGAATGACAGTAATTGTTCAGGGCATGGAAAAAATTGTTAAAGTCATTTTTGAACTACCATCTTGTCTCTGACCAGCAGCCTGTTTTTCTCTATTGCTTTGTAGATTTCATTTTCTAATTGCTATTATGACAGTTAAATATTTTTTAAATTATATAAATATCTTTATAATTCTAAAAAATTAAAGGATTCTTATGCAAACTGTAATATTTGTGTTTATGTCATAAACATGAAACAAGAAAAGATATAATTGCATTAAAAAACCATGTTTTTGATAATCCATGAGATTCTTAGTGTTCACTTATTCCACATTTCATAAAACAACTTTAAAGTCTATTGTGCATTATGTAAATTAGATATCTACATGTTTCATTTTTTTGATAATGGAATGCTTGATATTTTTTATTATAGCATTAGCCCATGTTTTTTAAATCTGTTTTCTTTCATTTTTTTCAGAACAAAATGTTTTTACATAAGTCAGATCAAATGTGTGTTCAGATATGCACTCATGTTCAAGGAATATTGATCTGTATTCAGAGCTTTTCTGCTCTGTTGTAACAGATGCTTATGCTATGCTATTTTTGTGAAAATGTCAGCAATTCAGTAATTCATTGTATTACACAGCATTGCACATAGGGTCAGTGCACACAATTGTACAAACAACCCAAGGAGCCTGTTCAGGTAGTATTGTCCTTTGCATTATCGAGCATTTTATTTAATAAAAGGTGGAAGTATTGTAAGTATGATCACATATGTTTATTAGTTTATGAGACAGACTGGTAATGAATGGAAAGTTTATTCAAAATTTAGATGCTTTTTGTGAATTCAAGTAGCAAATGATGACATAACTTTTTAATACTCGATGAATTTGATCTAATCATTACTTCAATGAGACAAAAATGTGACCATATGAGTCATGTTTTCAGAGCAAGTAATTACAGAATCAGCAATTAGTAACAAAAATAGAAATAAAACACACTAACTCCTTTTTAAAACTTGTTTTTATATGACTATACAAATGTAAAAAAAAAATTAAAAAATCCAACGTTTGACTATTTTATATAGTCTTTTTCAAGGCACACTAAAATAAAATAAAATATATATATATAACAAATAACACATAATCCATAAAAATAAATAAATAAAAAAAATAAAAAATTACAAAATATATATATATTATTTTATTTTAGTGTGCCTTGAAAAAGACTATATAAAATAGTCGAAACGTTGGATTTTTTAATTTTTTTTTTTACATTTGTATAGTCATATAAAAACAAGTTTTAAAAAGAATGAGTTAGTGTGTTTTATTTCTATTTTGGATATTTATTAACTATTTTGAAAAGAAGATCTCTGTGCTTGATATATTAAATTATTCAATTAGTAACATTGTAACATTAAACGATCAGCTAAAATAAGTTTTATAAAAAATAAAAAAGTTTTATAATTTTTCATAAATAACTAAGTTGAGAAACCTTATGACTTATTATAAATATGACAATGTTATATAAAAGAGATGTAACCTTTAAACGGAAGAACTGTTTCCTTGCATGCATGTTATCGCATATCACTGAGTTATATATACATAACATGAGAAAAATAGCATTTTATTAAGTCTTCTTATAAATAAACTATTTAATTTAAAAGTAAGAGATTAAAAAATAAATAAAAATTGTCTGCATTTTAATAACTTGTGTTTATTTTACATTTATTTTGATTCTGACATTCATCATTTATGAAAGACTTAGATGTTTTTAGATAAGCAGCCATATGTCTTTCATGTCGTATTTCGATTTTTTTTTTAATTTTTAAAGTTTTATTATTACACTTTTTGAATGACATTTATATTAATAAGTCCTAAATTCAAAGCAGACAAAAATAATCATTTGTAAGATTTTCCTACTGAAATCAATCAACTAACGACAAAGTGAAATATTTTTGTAGATAAAATCAAATAAAATGACATAAGCAAAATAACGTTATAATTTCAAAATATTATATATATAAAATATATAGATGCAATATATGGACGATCCTTGTAATAAAGTAATTTACGTATTCATCTACTGTGTATGTGATCTAGAGTTTAAAGAATGGTGAAGCTTGGAAAAAATTACTTTTAGCTAATTTTTCAATTATTGTTGTTTAATCGGTTGTCTAAATATTTTTAGTTTAAAACTAAAAAAAAAAGTTTCCATTCATCAACCATGGATTTGCTTGGACAATAATTTCTTTCATCATTGATCCTCTACTATGAGATAGTGGAGAACTCACACCTCTTTAATGGGATGGTTCAGAAGATTGATGTCCTCTATATATATATAATTCGTAATGCAGTTTATGGCAATGTTGTGAGATCAGAAAGTTTGACACTTGTAATCAAACTATAGTAATTTGTTATCTATGAAATCCTAAACAAGTGACAAAAATATATGCAAGTGATCGTGATCTGGACCAACTGACGAGTGCTGGTTCCATATGAAATGTGCATCTTGGAAATTTTTTATCATTTTCAGATGTTTTTAGTTATATGTTTTAGAAAATTGAGATGAAATATAAGTTTGATATATATATCTGAAGTTAAAAGTTTATCCAAAAAGATGTATATAAAGATAAAAATTACAATATGTGCTGTGCATATTTTACTCACTTAAAATAAAATTGAACTGGATATTTCAAAAATGCATCCACAGTGAGAGAGCTTGGTCTTGCTTCTAGGTTGATAGATGGCTGTAATTTTATTAGGCTAAGGTAAAAGATGTACTGATGTAAGAATAAAATTTGAAAGTATATATAACAAATTCTTTAATGCATCTGAGAAATATTTATAAACTGATCAAACCATTAAATTTGAGACATATTCTGTTAAAAACAATGATTTGTCATCCACGGATAAAATTCTTCAGACCAACATTTCTCACTATACTTTTTTTTTTTACAGAAAACCTTTATTTATCAAATGAATTAGAAATGTCAAATACCTAAAAACCCAAATGCAAACTTATGTGTCTTGGCTGCAAACTGTTTAATTTTGAAGCTTTAATGTTTAGCAGATGGTTGCACACACGCGCACTATATATATATATAAATTAGTAATCAATGTCTGTATTCCAATTATAAACAAATATATATAATTCTTTGAAAAACAATACAATAATTAATACAGTAAATAATATTTTAAAAACAAATATCTACTATAATTTAATAAAAGTACTTTCGACTATCTAAGTAGTCGTTATCAACTATATTCAAATTCAGTTACAATTATAGTTACAAATTATAGTTACAAATTATAGTAGATATTTGTTTTTAAAATATTATTTACTGTATTAATTACTGTATTGTTTTTCGAAGAATTATATATATATAATCAAAATTACTCCAAATTCACAGCTCAACCAGACTAGCCATGAAAATAAACTCTAAAACACTATCAATAGTTTCACTGCTACAAGCAGGCTTCTCAAGTGTAAAGAGCTACAAAATAATGACATATTTAAACTAAATATTACCCACAATTCCACTTACCCCTATAAACCCTTAATATTAAAAGAATTTT
The DNA here is from genome assembly GCA_028023455.1 of Epiperipatus broadwayi. Lineage (NCBI taxonomy): Eukaryota > Metazoa > Onychophora > Udeonychophora > Euonychophora > Peripatidae > Epiperipatus > Epiperipatus broadwayi. The sequence goes on along the minus strand of JAQFVV010001324.1, from coordinate 71,014 downwards.
TAAATAAATTAATTGCTTCAGAATCATAAATTTTTAATAATAAAGATTCTTTAATCCTTCTTTTTATTTCATTTCTCTCAAAGAAGACAATCTTATCTTCATCAAAATTAATAGTATGGCCTGTATCTTTTTCATGGATACCTAAAGCAGAAACTAAAATATTTATTTCTAACCCTAATTAGATAGATAGATAGATAGATAGATAGATAGATAGATAGATAGATAGATAGATAGATAGATAGATAGATAGATAGATAGATAGATAGATAGATAGATAGATAGATAGATAGATAGATAGATAGATAGATAGATAGATAGATAGATAGATAGATAGATAGATAGATAGATAGATAGATAGATAGATAGATAGATAGATAGATAGATAGATAGATAGATAGATAGATAGATAGATAGATAGATAGATAGATAGATAGATAGATAGATAGATAGATAGATAGATAGATAGATAGATAGATAGATAGATAGATAGATAGATAGATGATAGATAGATAGATAGATAGATAGATAGATAGATAGATAGGATAGATAGATGAGATAGATAGATAGATAGATAGATAGATAGATAGATAGATAGATAGATAGATAGATAGATAGATAGATAGATAGATAGATAGATAGATAGATAGATAGATAGATAGATAGATAGATAGATAGATAGATAGATGATAGATAGATAGATAGATAGATAGATAGATAGATAGATAGATAGATAGATAGATAGATAGATAGATAGATAGATAGATAGATAGATAGATAGATAGATAGATAGATAGATAGATAGATAGATAGATAGATAGATAGATAGATAGATAGATAGATAGATAGATAGATAGATAGATAGATAGATAGATAGATAGATAGATAGATAGATAGATAGATAGATAGATAGATAGACAGACAGACAGACAGACAGACAGATAGACAGATAGATAGATAGATAGATAGATAGATAGATAGATAGATAGATAGATAGATAGATAGATAGATAGTGTTAAACTGATTGTTACATTAAAATTTGTTTTTTTATAGATGAGAAAAATGTATACCCAAATTGCAACACTAATGTTACAGAATTATTACATTGTAAGGAATACATTTATAGTAAAATAGACTAATGCATAAGTTATTTATTTGCAGACCACTCAAATCTCTGGATTTGTAGTGCATATTACTTTATATACTTTTTATTAACCTATGCTTTTGTCATCCAGTACAATTTTTTTTAATCCATTCTTTCTCACTATACATGCATTTCATGGAAACTAATTATTTTTCCAGTGAGCTAAATGTTTGAAATATCTGAAAATTTATGCAGGAACAATATTCCAATTTTATATGTTTTGACTATATTCTATTTAGTTTTAGTTTTAAAAGAATTTTATTTAGGGAGAATATTGGTTTTTTAATACATTAACTTCTTATAGTACATTGACTAAACAGGAGTCTATAATGTCACTACTGGGTTGATAGTGGATGATTTATGGAGATATTAATCCTGGGTATGGAATATATCCTGTGGTTTATAGATTGTTGTTATCAGCTATCTGGAAATGTATTGGGCTTTGGAATTTGGAATAGATTCCAGGTTTCTTCAAATAGAAACTTGGAGGAAAGGGTCATGTCTTTATGCTTGATTTTGTTTAATAGAGAAATGAATAGACTGTCTGGGTTCGGTGGAGGAGTTGTAAAGACTAATTTGCATCTTACATTCCAGATAAAGTGGGTGAGAAATACTGACATTCTTATAATTGGAAACTGTTTACTTTGTGAAGATTCTTTTAGCGAGAGGATTCTGTAAATATCAATTTTTGTATTTTGGAAAATTAAAAGTTTGATACTTCAAGTCCGGTACGTGAGCGAATTATGTGGTCAAATGTATCATCATGCCTCTTGCAGATTGGGAAGGTAGGGTCAGTGTTGTTAAGAAACCTCTTGTGGTGGAGGAACCAGTTGGTATGCATGGCTCCCAGATTTACTTTTACTAGATAGTTTTAAAATTTAGGCTCTAAGGCTAAGAACTTGAAAATTGAAGTAATTCTATGATTAGTGATGCCAAGCATTGGCAAAAATAAGTTGATTTTAGGGTTGATTCTATGGTGGGCTTCCCAGATGGTGATTTTTGTATTATATGGATTTTGTAAAGTAGATGAAAATTTATTGAGAAGCTGGAGAACCTGGTCTAACCAGCTATTCTATTTAGTTTTAGAACTAAATGTTTCAACAACTGGTCATACATATATATGGAATTTGAATTATGGGTGTAACATATTTCATGTTTTATCATGCTTGTTAAGTAAAAGATTATGATTTGAGAAAATTTATGCTGAATAATTATGCCTTAATAATAAGCTTTTTGGAAAGTTCATTTCAAATCTAAAGATTTGATTGGTTTTCAGATATATTTCATTTGCATTAGATACCTTTTTACATATATATTTATTACATTGTGTTGTTTTATTCTACTAGTTGTAATGTTGTTATAAATTATCTCCATCCATTATAAAACATGGATGCTGATGCATTGGCAAATTACACACCATATGTATAGAATGACTACTAAAATATTAAAGTTCTAAAGATAAGCAGATATGGGACAAGACAAAAATAAAGAAGTAAACCATATAGATAATGTTCAAATGATTCAAACCTCTAGATCATCTGAGAAAGGGAGGATTTTTACAATATATATAGAAAGAGGGGAAGGGGACATTTGAAAAATTTTAACTGGATGATAAATCATAATTCAGTAACAAGTTTTCAGAGAAATCTGCTGCAAATTAAGTTTTGACTGGCTTACATATACACGCATATATATATATGTGTGTGTATGAATTTCATGTATATAATTTAAATATTCAATAGGAATTTTAAATTAAATGTTTTGCATTTTTTACTAAGCAGAAGTTATATATATAAGTATGTGCATGGATAAATGTACATGACATTATTAATTCTAAATTTATTTTAAAGCAATTAAAACAAAATATCTTATTAATTAACAATTGTAAATGTATTTTATAATTAGAATGGGTGGAAATGATATTATTCTATAAAATGTAATTAAATTTTAGATAAACAGATTGGCTAATTAGGAAATAAAAATCTTATGTGATTTTGTCTAGTATGTTGGTATAATCCCTTTTCAAAGCTAAATATTTATAAATGCTGGAATTGGACAAATAAGCCAGGATTATAATGAAGTTATCTACCACCAATGGATGGATATACGGTAACAAATCGTGATGGAAACTAATTTTGCAAATAAGATAGCTCAATGAACTATAAATAGAGAGTATGGTTTGATTATACTTATGTTGTGCTTTGATTATTTTTATTAATCCGTTCATTAGAAGCAATGTTAAAATATCATGGAAGAGTAGAAAAGCTGTCATCAGCTCCATTCTGGCCAAGATGGTTCAAGCACAAGCCAAAAGATCCCCATGAGTTTCCAAGAGGAGAAAATCAGCAGAAAATGTAAAATCATCTCAAGGAGCATTGTGTCCAGTATATATGTGAACTGTATGCCATTTAACTTCAAAAGTGTCTATTGCTTTGGGAGAAATCAGCCACCGCTCAATTAAAGAAACACCATCAGATGGCGCCCATTGAATAAGAAAATAAATGCATGCTAATGAAGACCATTGAAGCCATCAAGAGCAATATAATAGAAGCTGTGCAAAAGACTGACAGACATAGCTATGTCGTCTAGAGTAATTCTTCAAAAAGTCTGCTGATACCTGGATTCAGAACTTAAACTGTTAGTGATGAAAAAGGTCATGTGGATAAATTTTGATTATATATATATATATATTGTCATAACTATATGCTACTAATATTATATATTTATCTCCTACATTTAATTTATATTGAAAAGTTTATATAACTTATGAATGATTTGAGTAAAAATAGCTCTGTTGATAAATTGGGATGGCAATGGATTACTATTTTTAATTAGTCATGCCACAGTTCAGTTGGCATAAACTTAAAAAGAAAAACATTTTATAAAACAAGTAATTTATTATTGCAAGCTCTTACCAGTACCTTAAAAACTTATTTAGTATTTTAAAACCAGAGTTAATAATGAGCCTTTCCACTAGCCTTAAATATAAAAATTGTAAAAATAGTAATTTAATCACGAACATGAATCAATGCAGATTAGTGACTCTGGATAAAAAAAGGGGATGGGTCGCATAGACAGACTAAATAAATTATGTAAGATTGTCTTTTTAATAGTTACAAAGTTTTAATGTTTTTAAGCAAAATACTATCCAAGTTTGGGATTATGCAGACATGGAAAATGATAATTGAGTGCATTAAAATTTACTTGAGATGGTGTGCTTTTATTTCTGGCTCTTTTGTTATATAAAGTTTTATTATTTATAAATGAGTGTAACCATTGCATTGTCTGGTCACTTGCAGTCAATGACTTATTTTGAGCAGTAGTTTATGATAGCAGCACATTCTTACCATATATATATATATATTCTTTGTGTGATACCATTGTGTTTTTTGTTCACTCACAATCAGATATTTATTCTGAACAGTAGAATATAGTAGATGCAGATCCCTAACATATATCATATGCTTCATTTATATCCCCTTTAAGTTGATTAATAATAGTTTTCCAAGCACTACAGCCTGAAATGATTGATCTTAATCTTTGGAATTGTGCACATAAACATGGGCAATTTTAGTCTTTATGCTGGCATCAAATAAGGTATTATGGATAAATAATAATTGATTGGAAAGTTTATGCATACAATAATTAAAGTCAAACCTTTCCTTTTTACAAACAAAAAATTTGTTATAATCATTCTTAGAGTTATTCACTATCTCATGAAGTCAGCTCCAATTCTGGCTTCATGTATTATTCCAGGCATAAATAAGAAAAGCATGCCCAAATTCAATGTTATTAATAGTGAAGGTAATCCAGATCTGTGTGTTAGATAACTCGGTCTTTTTTCCTTCATACAAATAATGTCATTATACATAGATTCTGGCAGCATTAATGCTTGACTTCCAGAGTCAATTAAGGCTTCAACTTTCATTTTGTTAATAAACAAAGTTATGATAGGACATTGATAGGCTATAGGAGGTTCTCCTAAAGTAAAAGATTCTAGATAGTTAATGTCTAGGCTTAAAGTGTTGAGCATCCACATCTCATTGTTCCCCATTTTGTTAGATGAGGGTCCTTGCCAAGAGGAACATATGTGCAAAAACCCCTTTATCTTTGCAGTCTTATCTTTGGATTTTCTTAAAGGTTTTTCTTAATACTGTGATTATACCACAGTAGATAGTTTATTCCTTTGAGATACCTGTCTCACCTTAGGTTTATCAGATCTACTAAACATCCTAGGATAAGGAAACACTCTTTTATCATGCTAATACCATACACCCAATTAGATTCTAAGTTTATATTTGATACAGAATAATTAATTTTATCTCAGCCTATTCTCAGAAAAGATTTCAGTAATTTATAATGTTTCTAGAATCTCTGATACCTCATCTATACTATATGTATCCATGGATATTAGAATTTGTTCTATATTGCAGGGTAAATTATGCCTAATTATACATACTATTTGATTCTCAAACAATGGAAAAGCAATTAAAACCATAAATTTGACAGGTTGACATCTGAAAAAATTTAGTGTAGTTACCTTTACCACATAATACTTTTCATGTATAATTGGATAATGTATACTGTCTTGTTTATCACTACCCCAAAAACTTGTTAATAAGATGTATTTGAAATCACCATAAGTATTTGGCCTTTTGAATAAAGGTTGCTACCAAGTTTTTGCAGTTGCATATAAGTGAATACTAGATATAGCTAATTTTTTTTTCTCTGATAACAAACACAAAGAAAATAATTCCTCAAAATTAATTAAGTATTTGGAATGATTTTTCATACAATCACTTCAGAATGGTTTGATTTTTATAAAACATAACACCATGGAATTATTAGAACTATTATTCCCTTTTAGCATTTCTTTCAATTGGGTTCACTCCATATCTTTCATTGTACTCTGACTAACCATACTTTCATTTTCAGCCTTTCTAGGGTAATATTTTATATTAAAACTTTTTGGAACACTAAGACTATCAGGTTGACTAAAATTCTTTTCCTAGTTTTCAGCGTTCATTATCTACATCTATAGAAGTCACAGGAAATACTATAACATAGTTTAACAATTCTGATTTGTTGCTTTCAATTAATAATTTTTTTAAAAATTTTTACCAATGCAATAGCTTAGTCTGTGATCAATCTTTTGATGTTGTTACTGCTAATAAATTATTCAAGAAAACAAATTGTCATTTGATTTTCCATGTCTTTACTATCATTTTTAAAGACAACTGTCTCCACAGCTTTTTTATATTTACCTCTAATTCTATTAGTTTATTGTATATTTTTAGATTTTCTAGCAAAGATCTTATTCTTTTCATTATTTTCATCAATAGATATGTTATCAATATTTCATTTTTACTACAGTGATACCCAACTGTGGTTCTGTGATATCCTTGGTTATCACAAACTTTCTCAGTGTATGACATTAAGTAAAAATAAATAAAATGTTATCAAATTTTCAGATGAACAGCAAAGACAGAAATAGACTTTCTTCTCTTGAGGATAAGCTTCCTCTGGGCTTATCTTTGTCCAAAATTAATCAAACTCAAGTGCCATATTAAAACTATTATAAGAACATAAACTTTCACTTCAATTTAAATTTTACATTTATAAAACAGCATCAGTAACAATATTTTTTTAATGTTATATTTTTAAAAAAAACTATATTAGTATTTTTTAATTCTGTATCTGAACATAGTACCATAAGAACTAAATGTTTTAATGTTGCACTATTGTCTTGATTTAATTACATTAAATTATGTTCATTTTCACATCCTGAGCTAATGAATAAACAGAAATATTAGAAACTTAGTATTATGATTGTCATATAACTAGTAATTTGAAGGAACACATTTTTTAAAGAATGCATAGTTCCTTCAAGAGTACTATGAGATATGAAAAGAGAGATCAAAAGTAGTGATGTCAAAAAGTTTGGAAAACACTTTTCTACTACAATGTCATCAATTAAAACTTGAATAATCAATAGTCATTAAATTATAGAGCAATTTGGTTCACAGCATCTCTTTTTTATACTTCTATAGTAAGATGAAAAGAACCGATAATATATTATTAATTTCCCCTACTAGAAAAATCGGTCTGTAGTTATTAAATTATATTGCTATTGATCTAGTGTCAAATTTACATAATTATACAAGCTGCGAAGAGTTTTTTAATTATTATTAGGTCTTTATCTTGATAGTAAAAACAAGTTAAAGTTATGTTTAATTATTACATAGGAACTAAGTTGAATTTTAAATCACATTGGTAAAAGCTAAAGCCATGATGATGGTGATTAATTTATATTACTACCTTCTAAAAAACACCCAAATGACAGTAAATGACAAATGAGTAGAAAGATTCTATTGCTTACTATTCTGTAGTTAAGTTGAAAAAATCAATCGATATTATGTTGCTATCTTTAAGAATGTTATTGTTTCTTCAACACTTAAATTTATTTAACTTAGATTTCTTCATCACATTTTCAGTTTACATGTTGAATAGATTTAGTTATAATATGCAGTCATATCAAACCCTTAGAACAATATAAAATTAATATTTCATTATCTTGTTTAAACTGTAACCATAGCCTTATACAGATATTATGTTTTAATTTGTATAAGAAAAGCTAAAACATATTTTAGATAACTAACGATTCATAATCAGATTGAAAAGTTCTTTCAAGTACTTGACTCTAATCAATTCAATTATTTAGTCAATTCTAATTATTATTAGCTAACTTAAAGAAGAAGACAAAAAGAAAACGTTACAAAAATAACAATAATGTCATTAAAAAGCAATGGACAATCCTGATGATAAATTTTCTCTATTTCATGCTTCTTTTATGCCGATGTTGAAAAACCCTTAACCTTGCCATAGGCTATTTAAAATGGTTACTCATTATTAGACATTGTGATATATATATATATTATTGTTATTATTATTATTACTATTACATTAGCATATACCGGATTCACTAATTATTGTTAACTAAACTTTTATTAAAATTAAAACATTTAATAAAAGTGAAAATGTTGTAAATTGAATAAATTAATCATAAATATGTAACAGCTGTGTTTATTAATTTTTCTAATTAATTAATAGTTAATAAGGCTAATTAATTTCAAAATATTAATGTTTTGACAGCGTAATAATGTATACATATAAGGAGGTGTTTTTTCATTATTATTATTATTATTATTATTATTATTATTATTATTATTATTATTATTATTATTATTATTATTATTATTATTATTATTATTATTATTATTATTATTATTATTATTATTATTTGATAACTTTCAATAAATTTGTTTTAATTAGATATACAATATTTCTCATAAGCCCCGAGTCATATGAAAGTTGAAATAAAAGCAAAACTAAAGCATTTATTCACAGAACTATCTACAAAGAAACTAAGCTACCAGTCATCTCATCATCATTAATTCATAAACAGAGCAAAACTCTCCATACAGTATTGCCACCTGTGCTAAACAGAGTAATCAATGGATGCCAGAAGGCTTGTGCATAAAATCCCTATTTAATGCCTACTCATCCAATATCCCCAGACTAGTTTCTGGCTTGTGGCCTTGATCAGTGAGGAGCTTTGGATCTAAGAGCATCTGGGATATTGGATAAGTAGGCATTAGATAGGGATTTTATGCACAAGCCTTCTGGCATTCATTTATTACTCTGTTTAGCACAGGTGGCAATACTGTATGGAGAGTTTTGCTCTGTTTATCAACAATTAATGTGCTAGTATAGGAAATGTGATCATGTGATGCTTAATGGTTTAACACCAATTCTGCCTAATAGGATAGTGGTGGCTATGGTTGAAAAAAGCCAAAGACACCAAAATGTATGGGTGCTGAACTGAGTTCAGACCCATATGACTATATAAGCTATTGAGCTTAGATTGAAAATATTTTTTGTGTTTTCAATTTCATTCTCATAGTTTTGTAGTTAAGTAGAGATAAAAGGTGGTTGCTAGAGGGTTGCATTAGATCCTAAAGTCTAGATGCAGTGCTCTCAGATCCAAAGCTCCTCACTGATGAAGGTCACAAGCCAGAAACTAGTCTGGGGATATTGGATGAGTAGGCATTAGATAAGGATTTTATGCACAAGCCTTCTGGCATCCATTGATTACTCTGTTTAGCACAGGTGGCAATACTGTATGGAGAGTTTTGTTCTGTTTATCAACAATTAATGTGCTAGTATAGGAAATGTGATCATGTGATGCTTAATGGTTTATCATTAATTCATCTTGTGGAATGTTCCGTACATCGTTTACCATGCATGGATCTTGGTTTTCTTGTAAGATATTTCTGAAAAGAACTTTGCCCTGCAATAGTCTATTTAAAAATGCTTTAGTCATTATTATATATATATATATATAATTAACTCATTGTTAGATTAGTATATATATATAATAGTATATTAAAATTTACTTTTCTTAATTGGGCAACAGATCTGGAAACCCATTTCTGCATTATTAGTTAACCTTCGGGAATGCACTCATTTAAATATTATTTCTCTTTAACTTTTGCTTTCTGAACGTAAGTATCCATAAAAATATAAAAGTATTCATTACTATACTGGACATAGGGATGTTATGTAAATAGCCAGTCCCAAAATAAGATCTCTCCAACAATCATCATAGACAAATTGTGATAGAAAACAAAAGATGCTATTCATCTGACTTTCCAAATGCCAGTTGATATGAGTTTGAGTAGATTTCTATCCTTGTTGCATTTTTTAGTTAATAATAGATACATCCACATGTATAAATACTAGATGGTTATTCAAATTGGCTATGGACCTGGATTTGAACTTGGCATAAGCAAGATAGGCTGATGTTCTATCATTACACTATAAGGTTTGCTTCATATAGCATATATTTACAAGTTAGGTAAATATAATAAACAAAAATTCTGGAAGAAGGTTCCAATATTCAATATATAAAAATAAAAATAAATAAATAATAGCTATAACCAAGTTATAGCATGTACCACCAGCCTGAGTAGCATTTAAAAATTAAAACTTTAAAAAACAAATCACTAATGAGATCATGTAACATTAACATTCCTACTTGACTAATCAACTTTCCATAATTTATGTATATTAACACAATCTATTAAATTGTCTATCTTACTTATAAAAGATGACTTTGATTTTTCTTTTCTTCAAATTGTTTTCCCCATGTAAAATAAAAACATTGTCAAAGGAAAATTTTCATTCCAAATAACTGAATTTTGAGAAAATACAGATTTGAATCTATCTACAGAATATCACAATGCATTGTGTAAAAGTTCATGTTCATAAATTCTAATTTACCAATGTCCCTGTAAATGCAACAGCACTCTCCACTTCATAAATAATATTAACATTAATTAATTTGAACAACAACATCCTTTTCATTAATAATTAATCTATCAATATTTGGTTCAATATTAAATGTAATGTTAAAATTGAAAGAAACCAATGATGTAATCATAATACCCACTATTATTTAATAGATATAATAAACACCTCTATACTTCCCCATTCTTTCTAAATTTACTTAAATAAAGATATAATAAAAGACAAATGACCCCCAAGATGCATTTCGTGCTGAACCAGCACTCGTCAGTTGGTCCAGGTCACAATCTGTCATATATATCTTTATTGTATGAAAAGTATTTATCTAGAGTAAATTGTTACATTTTCGTTTACCATTGTTAAACTTCCTCCACTCACAACTCCGATGCCATCCACTTAAGATAAATACAATAATGATTATTACTAATCTTTATCGAAACTACAGGTTATCTCTAGCACAGATATAAACTTTAAACCTCAGTTAAAGATTAATATATCTGATTTTTTATTTATTTTACACACACGGAGTAAAGGTTTAAAGTTTATATCTGTGCTAGAGATAATCTCTAATTTCGAGAATGATTAGTAATAATCATTAGTGTATTTATCTGAAGTGGATGGCGTTGGAGTTGTGAGTGGAGGAAGTTTGACAATGATAAATGAAAATGTTACTATTATTTAAATGTTGTAAAAAAATTCATGGTAATTCTTCAATATTTTTTTTTCATTTATGCATAAATTTATATAATGTAAATAAAATATATTCCATATTAAATTCTACATTGACTTTGAAATTTATATAAAATATTATTTCTATACAAAGATGTTCTAAATTTAGATAATTTATGCCTAAGAGGAACATTTAACTAGGAATGAACAAATCCTTAACTGATAACAGTTTCATGAACATTTTATAATTGGTTATATTATATTCTTTCCATAAAGTTAAATTTACAATTTTCTCATAATTACCAACTCATTTTAAGCCATCGATATAAATTTAACTTATTAAAAACTATTTTACTGTAACAAGAGATCAATATATCTAAAATAACCTTTAATACCTTGAAAAAAACTCTTTTAAGATATTCTTTTATAATATGACAACATATAAATGCATACAATAGCTGAAACTGGCAAACCTTAGGCTAATTTTCATCAGTTGTAAATATTATATTGATAACAGCAAAGATGTCCATTTAAATTTATTTTTTAAAATATAATTTATTAAAGCTATGTGTTCAAAAGATATGTGCAATTAAATCTTACCATTTAAAAATAAAGCAAAGAAAGTCAGTTTTATATAAATATAGCTCCAAAATTACGTATTTCTAGAAAAAGTGAACTAATTATTAAGTTATCTAATGAGTCATAAAACATGAATTTTTTCTACAGTACAGGCATTTTCATACCTGAACTTATATATGTAATATATAGGGAGTTTGAATTCAGACCTTCACACGACCCTCAACCATCCAAGCTATCTCATACCGCTGATACAATTGATCACACACATGTCGAAAAAATAAATAATCACTTAATATATGTATTTCGGGCTAAACCAGCACTCATCAGTTGGTCCAGATTGTTTTTTTATATTTTACAATTATAGAGGTCTGCTTTGAAAAAGACAGCTAGTCTCATTATATAACATTAATATTACAGTGAAATGCTTCTTTTCTGGTAATTTAAACTTCTCATAAATTTATATTTGAATGAGATTTTGGCTGGACTCGATTATTTGATACTCAATATTACTTGCTTTCAACCCCCCCCCCCCATTTGTCGTTTTTGTTGGACGTGCTTACTTTAGCCTGCTATTTTTTTTTTTTTTATTATTGCGTGTGTTTCGCGATATGTCAATTTTTCTTGTTGTTATTGTTTTTGCTATTATTATTACCATTATTATTTGTTCTTCAGTTACAAAACAAATATTCTTAGTAAAACTTTTGTAAGACTTCACATATGTATATTTTATTATCAAGACTCGTCTTTCCGCTCCAAGGATTATGGATTGTATTTATAAATAATTTAATCTTTGTAAACAAATTTAAAAACAATTTCTGTTATTAAATTTCAATGTAGAATCTATGCATTCTTAATTGAATATTTTATTTTTTATTCTTATTTACTGTTTTTCAAAATGAGAATAAAAAATAAATGTTAAAATAATATTTATTGACTGCTAACATTTTTCTTTTTTTTTTTTTTTAATGTAACTTAAAATTTATTACTTCATTTATGTTGATTAAAATGAAATAATGATTTTTAAAATGTAATTTTTAACGTTTGTTTATAATCTATATAATAACAAACTTAAATCTGCTCTCAATCTTACGGAAATGCATATATATATATTCAGAATTATTCGAAGTGCTTTAATTCCTAAATTATTATATTTTTATGTAATTTTATAAAATTGTATGCAACTCAACCAGCATAGAATGATTTTTTTTTATTCAATAAATCAAAATTTTATTCCAAACATAAAAAATGAATTATAAATCAAAAAATTATTACATATATAAAAAAAAATTTAAACCAGCTGCATGCATAAGCAATACGGATGTGCACACAGACATCCGCATATATAGAATTTTAATAACGGATGGAAATAATATTTAGAATATAAAATGGAATAAAGCAGGGATGTTCAACCTACAACCCAGGAAGACTATAAATGCGGGCCAACACAAAATTGTCAACTTATTTAAAACGTTACGAGATTTTTTCGATTTTATGTCACAATGTGATTAAAGTAAACGTGTGTGTACACTTAAATACAATATCAAACACACAGCTAGTTTTGTTTTTCTCTTTTCCTTTTAATATATATATATATGCATCAATGTGTTTGTTTTATTATTCAGCTACGTACATTTTATATTTGGAATCACAAACATTGAACTTGCTCGATGATTTTAAAAGACTCTTCGAATGGGTCGCTGCTTAATTAGGATTGTTAGATAAAGATATTTTTACTTATTTGTAGTGCTGGATATGATAAAAATTACGCAGAACGGATCTTTCTTTTTGTTTATCAGCTTTGGGTAATGTTTGTATATTTAGCGTGTGTCCCAAGACAAGTCTTTTTTTTTTCCAATATGATCCAGAGACATCAAAAAGTTGAACACTCCTGGGATAAAGTAGAATAATGTGAATTAATTCTTTAAAAGTAATCTTGTTCATCAATATAAACAGTCATTAGAAATAATTAAAAGATTTTATTACCGAGGAGTTGATAAGAAATTTCATCGCTGGAAGATAGAATTGGACTAGATAGAAGATTTTAAGTCTTGCAAAGATGTAATGGAACAATAAAAATAAGACCTGCATGGAAAATTTAGATGCTAAACCTATTACTATTAAATATGTAAAACTATTTGAATCAAATTTTGACACCAACCATTTCAGAATGCGTTTTGATTCGTATGTTTCAATAATAAGTGCTATGTGCTGGAGTGAAAGTTTTAGATATATCTAAAAAAGATATTATATATGGAAAAAAAGGAGAAGTTTAATTATTCTATATGTTTATATTTAATTCAAAAATAAACAGGTTACTCTTTATGTAAGGTTTAAAGTTTATATCTGGGCTAGGAAAGATAATATCTACCCTAATAAATGATTAGTAATATGTAATAAAAGCAATGTCACGCTATCTATATATGACTTGCTTTATTGATTATGATTAGTAATAATAATTAATGTACTGACCTGAAGAGAATGGTGTTAATATTATGAATCCACAAAGTTTGATATTTGTAACTCAAAGTTTATTAATCTAACATCAACAAATGCTAAACAAATTATGGAATCATTTATAAGGTGTTATGTAACCTAAATCAAATGAGTAATGATGATACAGTATAAAATGAATCTTAGAAGTGGAGAGGGAGAGGGTCATTTGTTTTTGTTTTTTCACATGCTTTTGTCATATATTTTAAAAATGTGTTGAAGTGAATGTTTTAAGCAACTATATTAATCAAAGAAAAAGAACATCATCACATAAATCTTAATACACAAACTGGTCATGTCCATGATCTCGGGTCTTAAATACAGTGCCATTGAATTTTATAATTTTTTTAGATTTGAAATAAGCTTAAGATTTGTTTTTTGACATGTATCTCATATTCAATTTAGTTAATGAAATATTTTATCTGGATATATTCTTAATCCAAGTTATAAAAAATTTATTTAAAACCCTGATTCTTTGTCAATTGGCAAACTTAATGGGCAATATTTTCCTTTCATTGTTTTTATTGAAGAAATGAGAGTTGTTGAATGTTAAGAGACTATTCATCATCATCATCATCATTATCAACCATTATCAATCCACTGCAGGATGAAAGTCTCTCCAAGTTTAATCCATCTTCTCCGATCTTTAGCTTCTCTTGTCCACATCACCCCTACACACTTTCTTATTTCATCCATCCATCTCACATGTGGTGTCTTTCTGGGTCTTTTACAATCTCTTGGAATCCAGTTTAAAATTTCAATTGTCCATCTATTATCATCTCTTCTAGCAATATGTCCAGCCCAACTCCACTTCAATCTTTTAATTTTTTCAATGAGGTCAGTAACACCTGTTTGTTCTCTTACCCATACATTGCGTTTTCGATCTCTTCTTGTTACTCCTAACATACATCTCTCCATACTTCTTTGAGTGGTCTGAAGTCTCTGCATTGCTCTTCTATTAAGTGTCCAAGTCTCAGATCCATAAGTAAGAACTGGTAAAACATATTTGTTAAAAACCTTCCTTTTCAAACACATAGGCATATTTCCTTTTAGTATCAAGTTATTTCTACCAAAAGCACTCCAACCAAGTTTAATTCTATGATTAATTTCCTCCATTATGTTTCCATCTATATTAATAATCTGACCAAGGTATTTGTAACTGTTAACTTCTTCTAATTCATCATAATCAATCTTTATTTTCATATTTTGAGCAAATCAATTAAACATTACTTTAGTCTTTTTAACATTTATCTTTAGTCCTACGTTCCTACTTTCATCTGATAATTTCTGCAACATATCCTGCAGCTCTGAAGCATTATTTGCAAAAACAACTACATCATCTGCGAAATCTAAATGACTTAAATAATCTCCATTTACTTTCACGCCTTTAGTTTCCCATTTTAATCCACAAAATACTTCTTGCAGCACTACTGTAAAAAGTTTTGGAGATATGGAGTCACCTTGTCTTACACCTTTCTCAATGTTGACTTTCCCAGTCTCATTATATAATCTAATTGTTGCTGTTGCATTTTTATAAATATTCTTTAAAATATGACAATATCCTGGATCTATACCTTGATGATCCAATGCTTTAATCACTGAAGAAATGTTTATAGAATCAAATGCCTTTTCATAATCTACAAATCCAAAACATAATGACAACTCATATTCATTTGTCCTTTCTATAACTTCTCTCAGCACCTGGATATGATCTATTGTACTAAAACCACTTTTAAATCCAGCTTGTTCTCTTGGTTGGTGGAAATCCAATGTTCTCTGTAGACGAGTTGTAATTATTACTGTACAATAAGTTAATAAAAAGTTGTTTAATTTTTATGTTATATTAATAGAAATGATTGCAGTTATACATTTTTCAGATTAAAAACTTAAATTTGAATCGTAGTGAAAAAATACTATATCAGATAATTTAGACATTGGTGATATTTTGTGAAGTGAAAAAGTGTATAATGAAAAAAATACCCATATCACCAAATAAATATAATGAGCTGAGTTGGCAATTTTTTAGTTCAAATATATAAAAGAAGCATTCCAAAAATAACCGGAATTATTCTCTGGAAGGCATGCCTGTTGTAATACATGCTCCTACAGTTAGATCTCTCTTGCTTGGACCCTTCTGCATCAATCTGCCAAATGAAATCATCATGTGAAATTGTAGTGCCAAAAAGGACATTTTTTATAAGATGTATTTTACGTATCTGTTAATTTTTTTGTAATGGCTAAGAAGTTGAAACAACATGAAATTTTGTTTTCTTTTAGGAAAAATGGCAGGAGAAACAATTATAATGCAAAAAAACAGCTTACATAGAAATGGGAAGTGCCAAATTTATCACATAGGAAAACAGTGTGGTGAGTGAAATTCAGTGTCAAGATAATGCTGAATTGTTTTTTTTTGATACAAACAGTATTGTTCACTCAGAATTCATTCATAACAATCAAGCATTTAAAACCTCTAAGTTCTAAAATTTTTGCATTGTGCATCAAATCTTAAACATCCCAATTTGTGGCAAAGTGAGGTATGGGTGCTTTATCATGACAGTGTACTAGCACTCAAAGCCTTGAATTGTGAAACAATTTTTAATTAATTTTAGCAAGAACCAGATTATCCATCAGCCATATTTATTCAATATCATTCCATGTGACTTCTTTTTATTCTCTTGAATAAAAAAATGTCTGATTTTTTTTTTTGCAGACATAGAAGTAGTGAAGAAAAATAAAGGCATTAAAAGTACATCACTTTGCAAGTGTTTCCAGACTACTTTGAAAAGTAAAAAACACATTTAAATTGGTGAACTGCATTAAATAGACTATACTTTGAAAGGGATTCAATTTGCAACACTTGAAATAAATTCACAATATTTTATTATAAAATTATGGTTATTTTTGGGTCCTCCCTCATATATTCATATTTTGGAGTAATCTATAGCAAGGATAGCTTCATGTTTTTAATAAGAATTTAGGTTGTTCTTCATTTTCATGGTCTTGGTATCTATTGTGTGTTGCTTAATTTTGGCACTTGCTTATATAATATATCTCAGTTCTTATATGTTTATAAACTTAGTGTTTATTTTTTCTTTGTGATACATTAAGTGTCAAACATTTAGAACAAAATACTAGTGTCAACTTAAGTTTGTTTTGGTGTATAAGATTTGCAAATTATTGGCAAAATATATTACATTTTTATTATTTTATAACTAGTGATAAATATTGAAATGCTTTTTAAACTAGATGAAGAAATTTGTAAAGATATTGGTCCAGTATATTTTGAAGTTCACATTAATATATTTTAACCCTTCCACATTATTTGCATCATCTCTTAGTGATTATATGTTGTTATAGTTTAATATATTTTCTATATTATATATTATGTAATGATTAACAAAAGAAATATTTTCATGATTACACTTAGATTTTATTTCAATCAGTTTTATTTTTAAAAAGTACATAGTAAGAAACTCATAATAATAATTAAAGTGAAATTTATTAAAACAGGCAAAACTCTCCATGCACTAGTGCCACTCAGTGCAAGCCAGAGTAATCAGTGGATGCCAAAAGGCTTGTGCATAAAATCCCTATCTAGTGCCTACTCATCCAATATCCCCAGACTAGATTCTGGCTTGTGGTCTTACTGTATGGAGGGTTTTGCCTGTTTTAATAAATTATGAGCAAGCATAAGAAATGGTGATCGTGTGATGTTTGGTGGTTTAAAGTGAAATTTATGACTGTTAATATTTTGTCAAGCACTGTAGAACAGAATTTCATTAATATGTTAATAGCTTACAAATGCAACTTTAAATTTTAGAATATAATTTTATAGCCTTATGATGACTTAATTATAAATCATTCAGAGTTTAGAAATGAAATTGAATTAATCAAAATTTCATTTATTTTTTGTACTGTCATTATTGTAATTATTCAATAAGAAAAAAACTTATTGTTTTCATTATGTATTTGTCTTGATTATATATTTTTTATCTTTATAGAGTTCAAATATGTTTTGTAAGAAATGTTCCATTTGTAAGCTTATATTTCTAATAAATGAAGTACAATTTATTAGTTAGCTTGGTCTACAGAAGACCCATTTCCAATCCAGTCACCAGATGGACTGTTGATTTCTTTTTATGAATCATTCATGATGATGAATAGTTATTACTTGGAGTATTACTTATACTTACTTTGACTTATTATAATGCTACTTGATGTATAGTTAATTATATCACAGTTGCTCTAAGTATCTAACTGATCTCTTCTGATCTAGCTGGCTGATCTCTCAGAGATCTCAGGATTTCAAAATTACTTATCTCATTTAAGATATAACATTAATTATATATTTTGGATGTTAAACATTACTTTAATATCTCTTATAATATCTTACCTAAATATTATACTTTTTGTAAATTTTAAATTTAATTTACTTGGGGAGTGATGATGATTTTCCATTACCCCAGGGGACCATTACATGACCACTTGATATTAAATTGAATGCAAACAAGTTGTCTATTATTTCGATTTATTTATAATTCAATTGATTAAGTGTTTATAATTTTTTGATAACATTGTGGTCATATAATTTACTGAAAAGTAACTATAAAAAATGATATATATATATTGTAACATGATAAAAATGATGATGATGCTGGGAGATGATTAACCTAATCTGAACAAAATCTAGCTCAATCGGCAGTCTCACCATTTTGTACTGAACTATTGAATATAATATGGGATAATAATAATAAAAAGACTTTACTATGTCTAAAAATTGAAATGCCATTCATAATAATATAGATCTAGCCTAAATGTAGAATGCCACTTTATAACAGCCTAAAATTGATTTGACCCTTTATAATAATTACCACATGTACATGATCATCATAGGCTAGCATTGAGTAGCTACTTTGTCACAATATTAATGGATTTTCTATCTCACTATCTCTTTACATTTAGTCAGTCAACAGTTGACATAAAAAGGCCCTTAAGATTTATATTCTTTATTACAGAGCAAAAAAAAACAAAAAACAAGCCATAACAAATAGTAACTCTGTTACAATCTGTGTACAATTATCTCGCTCATTTATTGATCATACTAGGTAATAACAATATTTCTCATATATAATTATTTAAATTGTCCACTCCATTATCATAAAATACTAACAATTGCTATGAAAATCTAACTTATTCAGTTTATATTTAAAATGAAATAAAGCAAATGAGATTGTCACCTCACTCATCAACAAGTCTATTCACGATTCCAAATTAAACTACAGTAAGCGTGTATGCTTAAGATATCTATTTGATTGGTAATTGAATGAAACTCAATTCGAATCTATAACTAACTAAATACTGACATACTTTATGAATTTAATATTATTTATAGGAATTCAAATTTATTTTAATATTTAATGACATTCTATTTAAATCAATGAGTTTCTGAATAATTATAATTACATTTTGGAAAACATTTTATAAATCTTCACTCTAATAATGTTTAAATAAAATAAACCTTTACTCAATTTTTATATCTATTTTAATAAAATGTTAAATATAATATAAACATTTCATTCATACCATATAGTAGATCTATATGCAATTATTGCTCCAGTTATATTCAAAAATGAAATATTCCACAAGAATTGATTATCAATAACTTCCATGAGGTAATTTCACATTTTACAGTTCCCAATCGCATTATATAAAATATACTATAAGTTTCTATAGGACATTTACTGACTTACAATCATTGAGATTATTCATCTACTTAAATCTCCAATCAATTGATGATAAAATGGACTTTGTAACAATTAAGCTACATATGACAATAATTGATAGTTATCCAAGCCAAAGATAATGTTGAGTTATGCTAGTTAATGAGATTTATGATTTCCACTCCAAAGAAATTTAAAAAGTAATTAAGATAAGTCATTCTAATTAATGACAGAACATAATAGATAAAGATTTTGTAACTGCACAAGATAAGCAAATAAATGATCAACTCTGAACTAATGAAATTATTTTACTAGTAATAATGACTTAGATAAATAAACAAATATTTAAATGCAATAACAAATATAAAATTTATGTGTAATTGGATTTTTAAAAAATGATGTATGAAAATATACATATATCTATTCTATTTCACTTACCAAAATGGGTTTGATCTTGGGTCAAACTTCAAGTATCAAAATTATCTTGTACATTCAAAAGAAATAATTAGACAGATTTGTCAGATTTTAAATCAACTCTAAATTTATTGGTTTATAATAAAAATTGATAACAGTAATAATAAAATATAACAGAACATCAATCAATGTTTGCAATAGACTAAAATCAATAAAAATAATAAAATCTATGTGTGTGGAACTCCAAAAAAGAACGTGCTGCAAGACAATAATACGATCTATTAAAACGGAAGGAGAGATTTTTAATATCTTGCTGAGATTTTAAATATGATAAATAATGAAACAAAATGTTATCAAATAAAAATTGATTTCTATTTCTTCATTAATGTAATTTCTAAATAATTAAACAAAAAATGTTATATTTAAACCCTTTTCTATCTGATATTCTCAAGTTAAATTTTGAACATACAAAAAATTAAATATTTGAAAACAACAGGTCCTATTAATTTATATCATCACATAAGAGTCTAAATAATAAGAACTAAATGAATCTCTCCAACCCTTTCATAGCGTGAATTCTATCATACCTATATATACTATTTACCTATGTTTTTACAGTAAAATGTAAATACTTCCTTTCCTTTAACAATATATATATATACATAGAAATCATATCATATAAGTGAAGGTCTGTTCATTTTCCTTCACTATCCACTGATCCATCATAGCTTCTGGTTTTTTATTTCCAATCCTAAGGTGCAGAGATGATTTTCCTTTGGGTAGAGAATGTGAGCATGAGTGGTAACTAATGCAGGTTCAAATTCAATTCCCTTCACCTTTAACTTCCAATATTTTCTTTTAAGTATATAAATATCCAGCTTTCAAAAGCAGCAGATATTTAGTTGATGCAAAATTACACATCACTGGCTTTCCTTTTTCAATGACAATAATGTGCAAAGAGAATTCCTTTAATGACATGATCCAGTTATAACCAAATGAAAAATCAATACTAGTTTTTTTTGTTCCTTTTTTTTATAAATTGCAAAAGTGAAGTTTAAATCACTTATTATCACCCATAAGTTGAATTGATCGATATTGTAGATTTTCTTGATCTGAAATATGATATCCATAGAAACATAATGGGATTTATATCCATCACAAATAAATGAATGCAATTATGGATTTTTAACCATGGAATAAATTTTTATAGCTGACCTGCAATACAATGCATTTTAATGAGTCTTTCATCCACATTTTTTTTATTGTTTCCCCTGGAATTTCATCAGCTAGCTGCCCCATCAAATGGAAAGATAATTAAAATATTTATTCTTCCATAGTTTATAAATTAAGCATGTAAACCATAAAATTTAATAAATTTTTAAAGACAGAGAAAAACATCCGTTTTATGCAATGACAAAGTGATAAGAACTCAAATTACAGCCTTCCTGTTCTATTTATAAGATACTCTTGATGATGTTATTGTTGTCATAACAACTGTTGGAAATCAATCAAATTTAACTCAATGATGAATAATAACAAGAAAATTTTATCTCCAATTTGTAAGTAAAATGGAGATTTTAAGAGAATTGGATACAGTAAAAATGAAATGCAAGTTTGATATGATTTTTCATTTTTAAATCAAAATAAAGAATTCATATGACTATTTTAATACATTTTAATGAATATAAATATTTTTACATATGTTTTTTAATAATAATTTTCCCCCAAATTAATTTACAAACAAATATATGTGAAGCATAAAACATTTAATTGTGTAATATGTGTTGCTATGGTGATTGCAATAACAGAAATTAAAATGTGTAATACTTAATAATAATGTTGATTTTATTCAAGTAATCTTTTATGATACACTTAACTATTTTCAAAATCTATTTATTTATTTACCTGTTTATATTTTTTTATGAGATTGATCGCAACAGATTTAGGATTTTGAGGCTAGAATTGGCAATATATAATATTATTTTGAAGCATTAAGTTGTCATAGTTGTCTAATTCTTTGTATTTTAAGATCTCCATTATCTTTGAACCAAGTGAGAAGAAAACTAAATAAGATCAACAAACTTCTTTATTTTCTTTTTTTTTAATACTTTGACCAAGTTTGAATCTGAATACTTATAATATATATATAGTTGTTTTACACACATTTATATATTATGAATGTAGTAAAACAAAAAAAATCCAATTATTAATTATTGTTTTTCTTATATCTAGAGAACTAAATTATTCTGTTTTAAACATACAAATCATACATTGTTTTATCTGATAAATGTATTTATATAATATATAAAAAATCCATTTTTAATTTTAATGTGTTTTTAAAATATATAAATCTATACTAGTCCTCTCTATATAAATTATACAGGAATCTATATCTAATATGTATTTATGATAGCCATATTTCAATCATTAATGCTAATTACAACCAACTTAGTTTCACTCCTGTATAATTGCTTCTTTAAAACATTCTAATTTAGTTATCACTAACATAAAAATGTATATATTAAGAGAGAAACATAAAATTTGACCATGATTAAATCTTAATATATAAAATAAACTTTTTAGAATGTTTTAAAAAAACATAGTATTTAACTTAGTTCTTTCCTCCTGAAGTTTGAAATGATTGAATTGCTAACTTTTTATATTAACACCATTTTTATTCATATAACTGCTTTAATTTATTGTAAATAATATATACTTATTTTTACTTTTACAAAAAATAAATAGAAGTTCAAATAAAAGAAATTCCAATTTTTAAATCATTAAGAAATTACTTTACTTTGCAATTTTTTAGTGGTGTAATAAATATTTGAAATTATATAACACTTTATATGAATGCTTTTTAAATATCATCAGTTGATTTCTTTCTTTACTGCTGGAGTTAAATACTATGACAGTATATTTTTATTTAAATTAACATTAAATTTTTTAGGGGCTTATATACACTTGTAAAATAGACTTCATGTGTAGATAGTACAAATATTAGAGAATTTAGTTTTCTTTATCAACATATCTATACTATTTGTCCAATCTCCTATATATAATTATATTACCTTATACAAATATCTTGATTATCTAAATTGTAATTTACATTTAGCTTCTATAATCACCAAACTTTTGATTCAAAAAATGATAGTTCCACATTCATATTGAACTATGGGCTATGATAGAGACCATCATTGCATACTACTCTGGGCTTCCCAAACTTGATCAGTATAAATTATGCCAGCAATTTCTTTTTTTCCTAATTCTATAAACTGTTTTAATTTCACTGACCCAAATTTTATAGCTATACTATGAAATTGATACATTAATTTATAAACAACAGGACTCAAATAAAGTTAATGTATTTTCCTTTTAACAACTTTAGAAATATAATAAAATATTTGTTGTTGCTTATTTTATATTCACTAAAATAAAATATCTTTAAAAATAATTTCTTAATAAAAATTATTTCTTAATCTTCTCTAAATATATTGAAAGTATGTTTTATATATAGATATCCATATTTTTTCTTAATATTACATTAAAAATTTAAATTTTGTTATAACCCAAATATATCAAATAATCCATTTGTATCAGAGAGATTTTTATACTTAATTTTAAATAGTTTACATTTTTTAAAAATATTTCCTAATTAATTAATATTTAAATCATTATAAACACTATTTTAAATGTTTGTATTGGTATATTTATCTCTATACTCATTTTAAAAATTTCTTTAAATTTCAAATAGTTATACATACATGTGTACTATTAAAGCTATTTAGCACTATCTTGTGGCTCATTAGACAATTTGCCTCAGTATATTGAGATGGATTTTAGTTTTCTTAAATTGAAAAAATTAATATAACTTCATATCAATATTACAATATTATTATTATTACTATCACTATTATTATTGTTATACATAATATTATTAAAATAATGTTGAAATTGTAAATAAACTACCATATACAGCAAAATCCAAGATGTCTGCTCATAATATTTTTTACATAGCATTTAAAATACTTGTATCAAATATTAAAAATCCGCAGTTTATATTTACTTATAAACACTCACACACACACACACACATAAAGTCAGTTTTAAAAAAACAGTGCACTGACAAAAGTGCAGAATACTGTCAATATATGAGTAAATGAATTAAAATAGGATCAGTAAAGCAATACTTCTATTATTGTATATATAATATTAAAACCACTTATAAAATTGAATATGTATGTGTGTGTGTGAATGTTTGAATTCATTTGACATAGTTAAATTTAAAAGCATATTATTTTAAGTGTTTAGGTAAAAATATTTTTTTAATAAAATGCACTTTACAGTGACAACAATAAATGAAACCAAATCATTTATTTTAATATTTGTAATGTGAATATTTATTTTACTATAGTAAATGTAAATTTTATTAAAAAATATAAAATTGTTTTAACATATTTTTAACAAGTTTCATTAAATAAACACAAAAACCTATAAGTAAAGTTTTAATAGAGAAATTATAAATAAATTATAATAATAAGCTGAACGTTATCGATGATCTATGCCTCATAATCATAGCTTTCTTAAAAATATATAATAAAATATGTGCAAATATATTTAAATTAGCATGTGTTACATGGCCCAAAGTGTTTTTTCTATTTATAGCATTAATATTTCCATTAATGTAGAATGCTTCTTTTATTTTTCTCTTATGATCATTTGATTCTGTGCATAAAATTACAGGATTATCAGGTGTAAAATTGTGTCCAGTATATTACGGTGAAACTAAAGCTACTATTAATACTAGACTTGTTCAACACCTGTACACTTACAATAGATCTCAGAAGTACAATACATCTTCTGTATTTTTGGAGCATGCCATGAAATCTAAACACAATTTTACACCTGCTAATCCTGTAATTTTATGCACAGAATCGAATGATCATAAGAGAAAAATAAAAGAAGCATTCTACATTAATGGAAATATTAATGCTATAAATAGAAAAGACACTTGCTTTGATATATTGAAGAAATGGGCCACTTAACACGTGCTAATTTAAATATCTTTGCATATATTTTATTATATATTTTTAAGAAAGCTATGATTATGAGGCATGGATCCTCGAAAACGTTCAGCTTATTATTATAATTTATTTATAACTTCTCTATTAAAACTTTACTTATAAGTTTTTGTGTTTATTTATATATAACGGGAAGTAAACTATTTTATAACAAGTTTCATTGTAAATTGGTATTATAATTCCTCAAAACTTCAAAATATCACATGCAAGATAGAATATTTTAGCAACAATGACCCAAATTTCTAAAAGAGTAACAAAATTTGAGTAAAAATGATGATGAATTTGGTCATGTGGTATAACTTATAAATATACCTATCCAATAGTAATCTTTCTTTTTCTATTGCTAACTAGCTACATGATGACTGTATAAAGGCTAAATTTAAATTAGCTATTTTGGCATCATGAATAATAATGATGAATGAGGAATAAACAAACATTAGCTCTATACAGTAAATGTGCCTCTGAACTGTCCAAATGTATTTAAAAATATCAGAAGACATTTATCATCATGAAATGCATGAAAAGAAAAATGAAACTTAAAATTTTAAGTGAAATAATAATTTTTATTAAAATTACTTTGGAAATGCTACTTTTTATTTAAGCTATATTCTGTACTTACCTGTATTCTAAAATCACCTAATATTATACTGACTACAATTAATGTAAAGTTTCTTGGAATGATTAGTGTTAAATAAATTTTTAATGAATGGATTTCATCGTGTAAATACTTTTTTAAAAATGCTATAATTAATGAATATCATCTCCCAAGAAATTACTAGCTAAATGCTGTATATCTAAAAAGTCAAAGAAAACAACTCAGGCCTTCCACGTGATCAAGAAGTGCCTTTGTGCAAGATAAATTTTACTTCCCTTCTCCACATTCTATGAAATAAAATTTGTAAATTTAAAGACATTTTATCCAGTGCTTTTGCAAGAAAAACTTGAAAATGTAGATTTAGTCATCTAATGTGCTTGGTAGTACCATACACATTTTATTCATTTATTTCTATAAAATAAACATATATAATAAAACATGTACTAAAATAAAAAAATAGTAATGTTTAAAAAAATAATTTTTTGAAACAATAATTAAGTAATATCTTAAAACACAAATATTTATTTAATTAACCTATTTATTAAGTATACTGAAGGTTTTCTATATAAGTAAATAGAGAGATTTAAAGTTAGGATTTTTCAGTCTATATTTGTCCTTTGCTCCTTCCCAAGTAACTATCATGCATGAATACATAATCTATTATAATTATAAAAAACTGATGGTGAAATATTATCATTCTCATTACAATTTTGTTTAGCTTTTTAAACTCCTTTTATTAACTGCAAGTGTTCTTTAGTTCTTTTTTCCAATGTACATCTTGATTCTCCTATACATCCACTACTATATTTACATATCCATTTATATATAATGCAATTTTGATTTAAGTTGAAACACTGAATTTTACTGATAAAAACATTTATGCAGTTTTTAATAATGATTTCTATAGAATAAATAATGGTTGGTCAGTGGGTCTATCTACAGATGCTCAAAAATGCAATTTTGTAATTTCAACATATGAAGAAATTATTTTGAAAAAGGAGGTTTATCAATATGTTATTACTGTATGTTATAGATATGTGGATGATGTATTTGCATGTGGTAAGAAATATAGCATTAAAGAATTGTTTAAGGAATTAAATAGTTTAGATGGTTTAAAATTGATCAAAACAGATAAAAAGCCAATATGTGTCTAGTTTCTTGATTTTAGCTAGATTACTGTACGATAATTAAACCAATGGAAAAAATGATAACATTTCATATAAGTCAATGATGTCAGTATCACATAAAACAGCAGGTTTGAAGCCCTGTTTGTTTAGAAACAACAATCTATGTTAGTATACATCAAATAAAAGTAAAAATATTGAAATTTATAAAAAGGAATTATTAAATGTTGGATATAATTATCATCTTGTATATAATACTATTAAAGGTTTTAATAGGAAATATAAAAATAATAATATAAATAAGTTTGATTCTACTACTAATAATAAAAATTATGATTATTAATATCATATATTTCAAACAAACAAGTGAATTTTATAAAGAAAATATATAAAGATATATATGAAATTTCATTTTATGTACCTTCTGGATTAAATAAGATAATAAATAACTCAATAGCTAAAATCTCATTCATAAATCAAAACTGCATCATATATAAATGGAGATGTAAATATGGTAGTGGATATATAGGAGAATCAAGATGTACATTGGAGAAAATAATTAAAGAATACTTGCAATTATTAAAAAGAATTCAAAAAACTAAACAAAATTGTGATGGAAATGATAAAGTTTCACCATCAGTTTTTTATGATCATAATAGATTATGTATATTTGTTTTTAATTTTGATTATAACATGAAAATATTACAAATTGAGAGAAACAATAATAAAAGGAAAATAAAAGATGCTATGTTAATATATAAATGTAAGTATGACTTAATAAATAGACAGGCAGCAAATGTAAAAATCAATGGGTATGGGAAGGTTATACTTTGAAAGTGTGTATGAAGATATCTTAAAAAAGAATTAGTGTAAGTTGACAAAGACTTCGAATCTAGTCAAAAGCACTCTTAGGTGGATATAAAATCTTTTAACACTGTACTTTATATATATTTATTTTACTGTGTTTATTAATATTTAATTACAAGATTACATATATAACTTCAAAGGAATACGGGTATGGAAGAATAATAGCATTATATATATATAAATTAAATACTGCCTAATGCTATATTAGTAATAATAAATAAAATAAAAATTTATATAACATTACAATACTAAGCAAAAAAAACTATATTTTAGTAAAATTCTTCTACAACCTTAGTTTTATCTATTAACAAATAGACCATTTCAAGTTTGATATATATAGGTGGTATGTTTAGGTCGAATTCACTTGAAAAGGTCTATTTGTTAATAAATGAAACCATGGTTGTAGAAGAATTTTAGTAAAGTTTGGCTAGTATCATAATGTTATATGAATTTTTATTTTATATACATATGAATTTAAATGAGAATAATCAAGTTATGTTTGCCACTAATTTTAAAGTAATTTGTTTCTAACATCTTCACTTTAATGATCTTTCAGAGTAATAAATCTCTTTACATTACTAATACTGCTTAATTAATAAAATAAAAAAAATCATCTAACATTAAATACTAGCAAAATAAAATTTATACTAAAATTCTCTCACAAACATTGTTTCATCTTTTTTTTTTCTCATGTGTCATAGCATCAGCCGGGAAGCGAACCCGCTAACCCGGGACAAATGCTTGTAAAACCGCTGTCACTGACCTCTCGACCACCAATGCTTGACTTTGTTTCATCTATTAGACCTGAAATGAAAATCAACTAAACATAACATGCACATATATATAAAACAGGATTCAATTTCATAATTCATATTAAAAA
The DNA here is from genome assembly GCA_028023455.1 of Epiperipatus broadwayi. NCBI lineage: Eukaryota > Metazoa > Onychophora > Udeonychophora > Euonychophora > Peripatidae > Epiperipatus > Epiperipatus broadwayi. Next base: position 42,088 of record JAQFVV010001324.1, on the reverse strand, counting down.
TCAATTATCTTTTATTATAAAAATTTTTTCATAACATTGATGGTCTCAGCAGAAGATTTATCGTCAGAGTTTCCTTAATTCTTCTTTTTAAATCTGAAATCTGAGGCCATCAATCGTCTGAATACTTATTTTGATAGTAAAGGTGGTTGGTTTTTGATATGAATTATGGGATTGAGATTTGTTATATATATGGGTGTGTGTCTGAACATTTATATGTTTAAAATCTAAAACTCTCTAAATCATTACAGCGAGTGCAATCCCCCAAAATGGATTCATTTTCCAAAAATATATTAACTTTGAATAGACATTTGTTTTTTGTTTCTATGATAGATCAAATACTTCTAGGATTCAAAAATATATGTAAACTTTAACTAACCATTTTCATATTAAAGTATACAGAGTTTTATTGTTTAATCTTTTTTTGCAAAAAAGTTTGCCTTATAACCTCAGATATATTTTCAAAAACTCAGGAGATCATGTCACACTTTTATTCTAATGCATACAGGCAAGTATTCCAGCTCGAATGATTAGATGGACTTATCAATGTTTTTATATTTTTTACTGATTAATTGGGACATTAATTTTTTCTCATATGAAAACTTCTTTTATCATCTAATTCAATGTTCTGGTTAAAATATAAAAAAAAATCAATTCAAAAAACAATTGTTTCTGCAGCTATGAAAGGCAGAAAATGATTTTAATGAAAACATTTTATAACATATAACATGAAATGGGTTCAATTTCAAGCTGGATAAAACTTATATTTTTAAGATTCCTAGCAAATTTAAGAATATTTTTTTGATAGATAGCTTGAAGATAACCGAGCTAGTTCAAGATCTATAATTGGGTATTTCGTTATTCTTAGCTAAACGGTAAACAAAGATTTAAAAATCAATAAGATTCTGACTTCTCAACAAGTGGCTAGACAGTTGAGTAATAACAGCATATTTATTATTATTCTAAAATAGCTGATAAAGCTCGCCTGGCAATGGTTTGTTTAAAGGTCGTTTTATCTATGGATGCTTCATTTTTTTTTCAAATTTTATGTGCCCAATTTTCCTCTTTATTAATTTATATTTTATAAAATGATGCATCTTAGAAGGTTCTAATATTACCTTATTACCGTCATTAAAATCTTTAAATACGATTTATACTGAAAACTTGAGATGGTTATTTTTTAACTAAATTTATTTCCACTTTTAACGTCAATTTCTAGTTTCTAAAACAGTCAAAATAAACAAGTTATTTTATTTATTGACTTTTCATTATTTACTTCAGCCGACAGGAATTTAATAGTAGTCACATAAATCTAGCGTTAAAATCTCTCATTAGACGACGGCTATCAATTAGTTTTTGAGCAACTTTTCTATATTTCAGTTTTCTTGAAAATAAACTTGAAAATAATTCTACTTAAGCTAATTTTCTTTTCTAAATTATTTTCTAAACTAAGTTCTATATTTAAAAGTCTATTCATTTTTAATACAGTAAACAATTAATTTTAAATATGTTATTGCTATCGATTTTTTGATTGTATTATTTTAACTATATTAATCTTGATGAAATATATATGTATGTTTACATTTATTAATTTGCCTGACTGTTTATTTAAGTGTCTACACAAATATTTATCGCATTATCAGTCTATTTACCAATCTATCTGTGTGTCTATCTATATGTATGTCCATCTATCAATTCATCCATCTATTTTTTACCCTCTATCCATCAACTTTGTCTGTTTATACAGGGTGTCCATGAAATCCGTGTGCAATTTAAAAAATTATAACTTTATTAGTATTTGTGATAAGAAAAATCTGTAAAAAGTATTAGAAAGCTTAATGTACCTAGTTTTAAGTAAAATTATTTAATAGCTCTTCAACACAATAATTTAATTATTTTTCGAAACTTTAAAAAATACTTCTTTTTCAGAATTACGTGACTCGTGACTTCAACTGAGAAAAAGTAAAGCGACTCCTTTGGTTGGCTGAACGGAAATCTACTGTTGCTGTACAAAAAAAGTTTAGAACTGAATACAGTAAAGAACCATCTCATAGAAACTCTATTGCCAAATGGATGAAAAAATTCAAAAGGCAGACTCACTCCATGATAAGCCACGGTCTGGTAGGTCGCGTATCAGTAAAGAAAGTGTAGCATCCATAGAACAAGTCCAAGAAAGTCATTAAGGTGAGCATCACTAGAACTGAAACTTTCAAAGTCTACTGTTCATAAAATTCTGTGGAAAAGACTTCATATAAAACCTTACAAAATTCAATTGCAACAAATGTTGTTAGAAAAGGACCATCATGCATGATTAACTTTCTGCCATCAGTTCAATGAAAAACATGGCAACGATGATGCATTTGTGAGTAGTTTAATGTTCTCTGCTGAAGCAACATTTCACATTAATGGCAAGTGCAACAGGCATAATTGCCAGATTTGGGAAACTGAAAACCCAAATGAAACTGTTAAACATAAAAGAAACTCTCTTAAAGTTAATGTCTGATGTGCTTTGGGGAAAAAACCAAATCATAGGGCCATTATTTTTTGAAGGTCGGTTATTAATGGTAATATATATTTAGATATGCTGCAGGATTACTTTATTCCTCATCTTGAACAATTAGGATTAAAAAAATAATACAGTATTTCAACAAGATGGAGCTCCTTGCCACTTTGCATAGCATGTTAAATAGTTTCTAAATAAGAAATTTCCTAACAAATGGATTGGAAGAGATGGGTCATTTTCTTGGTGTCCACATTTGTCAGACTTGACTCCATTAGATTTTCATGAGGACATGTGAAAACAATAGTGTATGCAACCAAACCTCAATTGTTAGAAGACTTGAAATCTAAAATAACTAATGTGATTTCAGGCATTACTGTAAATCATTTGACAAAGGTTTTTAGAGAACTACAAAATCATATTAACCTTTGTATTACAAATGATGGTGGACATGTGGAAACTTAAGAAAATACAATAAAACAACAAAAAATATATACATTTTCTTATATTCTACACAATTTCTCTATCACAAATACTATTAAAGTTATAATTTTTTAAATTGCACACAGACTTTATGGACATTCATTTTGTTAACTATTCATCTACCCATAGAATATTTATTTATCCATCTATCTACTCACCTAAATATTATGTATATAACTGCATGAAAGAGAATATTTGAAGTTGGCATAAATATTCCAATAAGTAGCCTTTCCATTACTGACCTAGGCTGAACAATTTTGTCATTTGCAAAGCCCTGGAAAAATATAATTATAGGCATAATTAGAATGTTTCTAATGTCCATGATACTGTGAAAATGAAACAATTACTAAGCTTCTTCTCAAGGTAAAGACATTAGTTTTTAATTATGGATTACTAGAAGTCAAGTTCAACAATGTGGAACAAACAATGATAATATAAACTTCTCAACAAGATAAATTGTTCAATACTGTTTAAGGTAAGGTATAAATGATATAACTGTGGTACAAGAATGAATTGTGTTAATAAATAGCAAGTAAAAACAAACTATGTCCATTATCAGGCAATTATTATTGCTTAGTCATTGGACTCAGACAGAATATTTAACATTTATACTGTATATTATTTAAAAAATTACAAGAAAGTAGATAAATTATAAATCATAAACATCAACACATTAATTAATCAAAAACATAAAAGTTTTTTTATAGATAATACAATGATTTTCATAACATCTAAAGATTTCTAAATCTATTTTCAGCTGGAAAAAGAAGGGAAATCTCAACTTTGTCCATAAAACAGTCACCATTCAGAGATATGACAATGGTAAGGATTACCATAAAGATAATCATCATCATTAACAATTGATCAAGTTTAATCCAATTACTCCAACTTACAGCTTCTCTACTTCACCATACACTAGCAAACATTATTATTTCAGCCATTCATTTCACATTATAGGTCTTTTACAATGTCTTGTGATCCAATTTAAAACATCAACTGTTTCTCTATTATCACCTCTTCTAGAAACAACTCAGCTCCATTTAAGTCTCTTAAATATTTATATGTTGTTGGTAAAGTCTGTTTATTATCTCATCCATGTATTTATTTTTTGATTTCTTCTTGTTACTTCCCAGAAATGTTTTTTATAGTTTATTGATTAGTCTGAAGTCTTCACATTGTTCTATTGTTAAGGGGCAAAGTTTCAGATTTATTAGCTAAAACTGGTAAAATACATCTATTAAATATCTTACTTTTCAAACATATAGTCATTTTTTAATATTAAGTTACTTTTATCACACACATGCAATTCCAATTTAATTAAATGATTAATTTCATCCATTATGTTTTCATTTGTATTAATAAAATAGCCAAGTATTTGTAGTTGTTATTTTTTTTCTAATTCATGATTATTAATCTTTTATTTTTTTTCTTCTGAGAAAATCCAGTGAAAATTACTTTAGTCTTGGTTTACCATATAATTTTAATCCTACATTCTTACTTTTAACTAATAACATTTGCAATATTTCCTGAAGCTTTGAAGCATTGCTTGCAAAGACAACCATAAAATCTAGTTGACTAAAATAATTTCCACTTATTTTCTCTTTTTTAGTTTTCCACTTTAATCCACAAAATACTTTTTGTAATTGATGTTTAAATACTTTCAGATACTGAATAAGAACAACTTAACAGTGAAACGGTCTTAATATAGTAGGCTTAGCAGGCTTTCAATATTTTTGTCATGATAATATCATAACAAATATATTAAAAGCATGCTAAGCATACTATATTAAAATTGTTTCACTGTTAAGCTTTTCTAACTCAGCATTTCTAAGTGCTTAAACATCAATTAAAATTGCTTAAGAAAAGTAAACTAATGGACTGTAGAATAAAAATACTCTTGTAAACTGTTATAAAAAGTTTGGAACTATGGAATCAATCATCCTTCCATATATCTTATCAATTTTAATTGTCTTAATATAAAAATATTATTTAATAATTGTTATTGCACTTTGATAATTACTCTCTGTCTCAATGAGTATTTAGAAATGTGGAGTCCTATATGACTATAAGATATTTATGCAAAAGCTTAGAAACAAATAACAAATATTGATAAGACTAGTATATATAAGTAAAAGATAGGCAAAATTCAAATAGCTTTACTGTAGTGATAATATTTTTTCAACAGTCTTTCATAAAGGGACTGCAAAGGAAAAGGCACTATCAGTTTGATGGGCGATCAAGATTTGAATGGTTTTCATCTATATTTTATCAACTATATAAAAACAGTTATATACTTATTCAAAGATAAGAGTAAGCTATGGGATAAGAATCCATAAAACTATGATATTTCCTATACCAATGACAAAACTGCACTATATTAAACTATTTGATTCATAACCAGTTTATCTAATAATAACTAGATGGCTGTTTACTAGGATTAAATTTAATCAGCTATTTGATAAAATATTCTAAGCCTGAAAGCAAGTTATATTTTTCTTTCTTTATTCCGCTTAAATTCAAATCCAGATGTGCTAATCAGAACATACTAATATTTTTTTAGTACTCAATGTACAAGTCTAAATATGATTTGCTAAGGAATTTGAGGCAGATCCATAAATGTTAAAAATGTATTCATAATATTTTATTGTTTAATCAATGCAATATATTTAGATGAGAATCACACAATAAGTTATATAAATAAATGCATAAAGTAATAAGGGTAAACCACCCATGTCTCACTGCTAGACAAATTCCTCAACTGCTCCTCATTGAGAAACAGTGCCTAATGTAAACCGTACTCATTAAGTTTTATCAATTGCAGGATGGTGAGAGTTTCAGGAGTTTTTATCATCTTTGATCATATTCTAAATAAGGATAACAAAAGTCTCCTAAGTATAGCTAATGCTCCAATCTTATTTTATCATCTTGCCAGTGATAATTATATATCTATTTACCAAGCAATATTGGATGGTCAGTTGAGGTAACTAGGTCTAAGTATCTATATGGAATTAGTTAGATTGATTATGAGCCAATTATGTGAGAGAAAAATTATAAACGTTTTGAAAAACAAAAGTCCATTTCTCTCAGATTCGAACTTTACATCATAGATATAGTAAGAGGCTTCTCAATTTCTATACCATGGGACTTTAATATAAATACTATCAATGTTAATATTAATTATTATATGCCCATAATAAATTTATTACTATATTATTTCCATTTCTTTCTTAATTGAATTTGTCTTAGCAATCATTTTTATTTATTTTTGGAAGTTTTCTCCAAATATTTTGGATTAAAGTTACTTTATTATTATTTTGTAATATTATAAACGTTTAAATTAATGACTTTCTTTTTCTTAGATATATTTTTTACGGAGTTTAAAAACCGAATTACGGTTTTATTAATTTAGAAAAAAAAAAAAGAGGGAAAAAATTCAAGATTATTTCAGACATACAAAAACGTTAAATTACATCTTTAAATAAGTTAGGATGCGATAATTAATTTCCCCCATTTAAAATAGAATAAATGAATGCGTGAGGGAATAAAAAGACACTATAGAATTTTTTGATCAAATGAGTTAAGAAAAAAATGTGAACGTGTAACGTATCATTAAGAAGACTTATTTCTCTCATAATATATCATTAAGGAGATTTCATTTCCTCTTAAAATGCTTACTACACTTAATTTTAATAATTTCTTATGCTATTTATAACTGGCCTACACAATTCATATATATAAAGTAAGCATAAAATAATATATATCTAACACATTAGACATAATTTGATATCTTTATCAGTTATACAGTCTTCTGTTTATATTTTTATATATATATTAGAAGTAAGATTAATAATTTATCATAGATGCCAAGTAGTGACTTCTACAATCTATCTTAACTTTATTTCTAGCAAGAAGCAATTGCAAAGCAAATATACCTTATTAGTCAATCTAAGGATGTGAAATTTAAATTACTCTCCTACGTATGGGTTAGGTTTAAAATCTTATAGTTCAGTAGTTGAAGAACGACTACTTTTAAAGATACATTATCTGCACTAGTAGTGACTTTTTTCTGAATAAAGGTCAAATAACTAAAGCTCATTCATAGGAAATCTAAAAATATAATTTCATTGCTATTTAGTGTCATAATGTTTTCCTAAATAATACAAAAGTTATATATCACAGTATTTGTGTGTGAGCCTATATATATTATAAAAAAAAAAACTTATTGATTTTAATGTTAATTTTTATATTTAATCTATTTTCTAACTCAAATTTGAAAACTGTTTGTAGAATATATGCCAATATATATAAATTGTGTTTTTGGGAACAACTGTACTTAATAAAAATAAAACTTAAGTACCAACATTTGACAAGATAACACTTGCTCTCAACTGGATGAACAAAACAGTAATAATGACATGGTTGTTGAGATAATTGAATTACTTGATCATTGAATAGTTTGACTTAAATTTGGTAGGTTTTTTTTTTTTAATTTTTATTCATTTGCATGAGTAATAGTTTTAACAAGGCTGTAAACCTTAGCAATGAGCGTCTGAAAAAATCGTCACTAGGGACCTCTGTAGGTCTTTAAAACACATGCTTACGCTATGAAGAAAAGAGAGAATCATGAGAAAACTCTTCCATATAGTTAGTAATTTTAGTGATTCATCACATTTCTTAAAATAATTTGTTCTTTTAAATATTTCTATAATTGCTTTAAATACTCTTTGATTATGGTTGTTGCATGTGGATATGATTTTATCTGACAAATGTATATGATGTCCATTATCCAAAGCATGGAGAGCAAGTATTGAAAATATTGAGGGTTTTTTCGCTGCCTTAATATGCTTATTTCTGGTAGCACTTATACATTGACTACCCCTTCTTATGTATGTGATTGGACACAAATCACATAAAATATCATAGATTCCTTGAGCTTCCAGAGGGTTCAAAACCTTAAGTTTGATCAGAATGCTATCAATTACTAACTTGTATAAAAGAGTTTTTATGCAAATGAATAAAAAATTAAAAAAAAAACACACTCCCAAATTTAAGTCAAACTATTCAACAACCACATGATGAATTATTCTTAACAGAACTATGTTATTATTGTTGTTTTCTATTCAGTTGATAGAAATTGTCATCTTGTCAAAGCTTCAGAATTTTACTTTGATTTTATTTTATTAAACATGGTTGCACCTAAAAAACATGACTTGTAAAGTATGTTTTGCCCATGAAAACATTCATTTTAATATATATATACTTTATTATTTAAAAATTATAGAAGAAAGAAGCATAGACTTTTTTATTGACAAAAGCATATCTAAAATTTGTTTTAAGTCATAAAAAATTCTGAAGTAATATTTTGAATAGTGCTTTATTTTTCTAATCTGCCAAATTGTTTCATTTTATTGATAGCTGTAAATAATATGCATTGCTAAGTTAATAGGATCCATAAGAAAGCAACTCTCTTGAAAGACAAAAAAATCTATTATCATTATTCTAAAAGAAAATTCTGAAAAAAAATATTATGACTGTTTTTCCAAAACCACTGAAAAATGTTTTATATTTATATAAAATAGGGTAAGACTATTTTTAAATGCACAATTAGATAATAAACTCCATTATAATCTTTTTTAAAACACTAAACATCACATGATCACCATCTCATGCTAGCATATAACTGCTAGTAAACAGGCAAAAGCTCTCCATACAGTAGTGCCACCTTGTGCTAACCAGAGTAATCAATGGATGCCAGAAGACTTGTGCATAAAATCCCTATCTAGTGCCTACTTATCCAATATCCCCAGACTAGTTTCTGGCTTGTGGCCTTCATCAGTGAGGAGCCTTGGACCTGAGAGCATTGCACATACACACAGCAAGCTAGAGTAATCAATGGATGCCAGAAGGCTTGTGCATAAAATCCCCATCTAGTTCCTACTCATCCAATATCCCCAGAGTAGTTTCTGGGTTGTGGCCTTCATCAGTGAGGAGCCTTGGATCGGAGAGCATTGCACATACACACAGCAAGCTAGAGTAATCAATGGATGCCAGAAGGCTTGTGCATAAAATCCCCATCTAGTGCCTACTCATCCAATATCCCCAGACTAGTTTCTGGCTTGTGGCCTTCATCAGTGAGGAGCCTTGGATCTGAGAGCACTGCACCTACTATATGGAGAGTTTTTGCCTGTTTACTATAATCTTTTTTTTGTTAAAAAAGCCCATCAAATAATATACAATCTATTGCTGGATCATTAAAAAATTGTTCCAGCAGCTACTGTTTATAATAAAACATCCAGATTAATTGACAACTATCCTGCAATTAAAAAAAGTGTCAAAAAAGTTTACATAAGATTTATTAAAAATAACAGAACATCACTTAAAAAATACAAGTTTTCTAATTAGCTATATAAATAATGCATCAATTTTAGCAGAGAAATAAAGTTATAAAAATGAACTTATTGGAGTAAATATTTAAAAAGCGTCTTCTTGCATGCGAATTTTACAATCCAATGGACATTTTAAATTTTAAAAAGTTGCTGATTAATCACTGAATGTACTATCATTACAAATGCATGAATGTAATGATAATAATGAATATACAGGAGAAAATATAATTGATATTTGTATTTTTTATATTTCTGTTATAAAAAGACAGTGCATGCAAGAATTAAGTATTAGAGTATATCTATATATCAGGCTTGGATTTTAACGAAAGTAGTATTTATTAAATCCTCTAACACAATAAGTGAAAATATGCTATATTTATTTTGTATAAAATCATTCTATCTGATAATTATAATTTATATTGACATGAGTAAGTCATCAATTTCCTATTAAAAAAAGTTTTTTTTTAAAAAGTTGAACCTAATTTTTATATTTTTATGTGTATGAATGCCATAAGAATGTTTTCTGATTTTTTATTATTTAAATAGTAAAATGCTGTCAAGCATATGTGGTTGAGAGATCAGCGACAACTGCTTTACAAGCAGTTGTCCCGGTTTAGCGGGTTCGTGTCCTGGCCAATGCTATGACACATGTAAATAGTAAAATGCTATTTAGTTGTAAATTCAAACTATAACATAGCCACATTAGTATCTTATATTGCTTTACTAATTGAGTGAGTAAAGTCTAGATTGTTAAACCAAAGATATTTAGAATTATTGCTATTGTTGTTTTTTCTTGCTGGTTAATGACTATCACTTAAAAATCACATGATCACCATTTCTTATGTGTACACAAGCTGTTTATACAGAGGCTAAACTTTCCATTAAATAGCACTACCAGTGCAAGTTGAATAATCAATGGATGCAAGAAGGTTTATGCATAAAATCCCTATGTAGTGCCTTTTCATCCAATATCCCCAGACTAGTTTTAGCTAGTGACTTTCATCGGTAAGGAGTTTTGGATCTGAGAGCATTTTACCTAAATCTTAGGATCTAATGCAACCCTAATAAGGTAAAACATGACTGTTGGCAAGTTGCATTAGATCATAAAATCTAGGTGCAGTGCTTCCAGATCCATGGCTCCTCACTGATGAAAGCCACAAGCTAGAAACTAGTCTGGGAATATTGGATGAGTAGGCTCTAGATAGGGATTTTATATACAAACCTTCTTGCATCCATTTATTATTCTGTCTTGCACTGGTGGAACTACTATATGGAGAGTTTAACCTCTGGGTATGACTATCACTTCTGTGTAATAGCATTAAATACTTTACAAGTGAAGAATAATGGCATCAGATTATTAAGACATAATACGTTTAAACACTCATGGTGTTAAATGTATTTAGTATTGTTTATTAGGAAAAGAAAAAATATTAATAATTCAAAACAAGTGTGAGGAATCTTAAATTTTATTTATGGACAATGAATGTGATTTGATTTGAAAGCTTTCTATTATATCTCCATAATCAGCCACATAAAAAATATATTCTCCTTCTACATTTCTTTAACTGCATTTGTTACAACCATAACTGCTAGTTGTTTCTCTTTTAGTATTTATTAGATCTACAGGATACATGCAGTTAGTTCTGGATTGCAAATAACTTGCTATTTGATAATTGATAAGAGAGATGATATAAAATATATTGAACATTTTTGTAAAGAATTATATAGAAATGCAGGTGAAGAAAACAATATAATTTCTATCATTACTGCATCTAAACTGCCAAGTATTTGGAATGATGAAATGAGATATCAATTAAATTTATCAGAAAGAAAAAACTCCCATGAAATAATAGAATTATTATTGATATTTTAAAAGAAGTAAAAAAAAAAAACTTTAACAAAAGTATATACCAAATATCTGAATGATAAAGATATATCAGATAATGGAAAGGGTGCAGTCTTGAACTGATATTTAAGAAAGGCAATAAAAAGATGTAAGACATTATAGAGATATCATTCTTGTATCTCATTCTATGTAAAATCTTCACCAAAATTATTATAACTCATCTACAGTGAACTTTGGATTTGTGTCAACCAGAAGAACGATAGATTTAACAGTAATTTTAGCACAGTAGATTACATCCAAATACTGAGAGAAGATACTGAATATCCATTACATTTTAAGATTGTGAAAAACTTCTTGACTCTATAAGTGTTTATTCAGTGATTCAAGCATTACATTACCAATGTATAGACCCAAGATATAATCTTATTCTGGAGAATATTTATCAAAATGCAGCAGCAGAGTTTAAATTAAGAATCTTAATATTGGAAAGGGTGTATGACATCATGACTTCATATTTTCAATACTTTTGCAAGAAGTATTTTATAGATTAAATTAGAACAAATAAAAATGATTTAGTCATCAAATTTTGAAGTCGTTTGTGGTTGTTTTTGCGAATAATCCATCAGAGCTTCAAGAAATATCCTAAGTATTAACAGATTTCAGTAAGAAGTGGACTAAAGATAAATGCTAATAAGACAACAATAATGTTCAGTGAATTTTTTCAAAAGAAAAATTAATAATCAGGAATTAGAAGTTAATAACTGCAAACACCTTTGAAAGATAATTAATACAAATGAAAATGTAATTATTGAAATTAATGATGGCATCATATTAGCATGGAATGACTTTGAAACAAATAACTTTGTGTTAAATGAAAATATGTCTATGTTTTGAAAAGGAAGATTTTTGTTTGGTATTTTTTAGTTTTTCATACTTCTGTATAAAGACTTGTGGTACACAATAGAAAATCAATACCACATGATCCCCATTTCTTATGCTTGCACATAACTGCTATTAAAACAGGAAAAACTCTCCATACAATAGTGCCACTCAGTGCCAGGCAGAGTAATCAATGAATGCCAGAAGGCTTGTGCATAATGCGTAGGCACTAGATGGGGATTTTATGCACAAGCCTTCTGCCATCCATTGATTACTTTGGCTGGCACTGAGTGGCACTACTGTATGGAGAGTTTTTCCTGTTTTAGAATATCAATATATAAATTTTAGACCACTCATAAAAGTTTAGAGACCTCTGTTAGGAATAACAAAAAAGGTTCAAAAATGAGAAACATAAGGAAAGATTGAGAAATGCAGCAGAGTTATAAAATTTATTTATTTATCTTTTATACATTGTACAGGTAAATTTGAAAAGCCAAAATAATCTTTTTCTCATAAAAACTATAGTTGATCTTTTTATAATAAAAACATTATGTGCAAGAAAAGCATAAAGTATAAAATTAACAAGTTTTCTCACTCAATTTGCTGACTTATGAATGAAATAATATATATATATAGCAAAATATATTATTAAAAAAATAGTTTCTCTCAAAAAGGCATAAATAAGAAGGTAATAGAACTGCAATTAATAAATTAACTTTACAACCATAACAAAAAAAAGGTCATATTTTAATAAAATAAAAAAGCCCTGATGATAATATAATATGCATGTTACTTCATCCATGATATTCGTTTACATTCATTATATTATTTACATTTGGTGTAAAATCTTGATTTATTATCTTGCATATATATATATTTGATCTTTAGTAAGTTTGAAGACTGTATTTACAATTAAAAATTGTAATGGATTTTAATGTAATAATACAGTAATTAATAATCATCAGTTATTTGTTTACTAAAAACTGGATATTGTAAAAAAAAAGGAGGGTTTTATAAAACTGAAAAAACATCTTAGCTAGTTTGATATTTATTCTAATAGGTATCATTGCTTTTATTTACTATCTATATAAGATCTTGTATAATGCTGATATGAGCAATACGGGAAATTTCAATAATGAAGTCAGTCCTTGGAGTGGTTTCAAAAGAATATGATTTTTATATTTTAAGATTCTATAAGTGATATCATTATATAGAGCAACTTCACAGTCTTAGTTTAAAGAACAGCAACAAAAAATGCAGTTGCACGCACATTCACACTCACCACATTTTGTGCGTGTATATGTAAGTATTTTTATTTATGTCATTTAAAAAGGCGTTACTATGTAATGTATATTTTATAACATTGTATGTTTGATTAAGTTTAAGGATGTGTGTCATCATTTGCATCAGTGAAAAAGACTATTGACCAGTTGAAAGTCTGAAAAAAAGCATATCTATAAAAATTTTGAAAATATTTTCATTATTAAATCATATATTATCATAGTATTCAATATGAATAGTTAAAAAAAAAGAATGCTAAAGCAATTATAAGAAATCTTATGTACAATAAAATGTATAAAAACTATTATTACATGTATACAAAGAATGTCAGCTAGTAAGGGCTTATTGAATGATAATTATTTTGCTTTAACCATACTTGATAAAATAAAATTTTCGTGGAAATTTGGATGTTGCAAGTGTGTGTATATATATTGTGTGGTTCATTATTAAACTGTTTATGTTCATTAATGGCATTAGTGTACAGCATCATTTTTGTATTATATATGCATATTTTAATTTTATCAAAGTGAAAAATCATTAATATTTAGAATGCTGCAAATTATTATTTTTTTAAAAAATAAATTTTATAAATATTTTTCAAAAAGCTAAGAATATTGTTGACTACCATCAAGGTGAGATATTTATTATTTTTCAGCAGATGACAGTTTTAATAGGGTTGTCACTTGAATGAAAATCAATATCCAAGCTTCTATTTTTCTTTTTCTTTTGCTGAAATAGAAAAATAAATACTCTATGAAGACTTTCAATTAGCAAAAGAATGAAGTTCTGGAAAAACAAAGTAAACAGAATTAATTTTCTATTAATTATAAGCAAAAAATAAATATTGTATTGACATTTTTTTCGTACTTCAAATATTTTAACAATATATATATATAATGATTAATTAATATGTAATGTGAAAGACACTTTAAATAGCTCATTACAAGAAAAAATATATCCAACGGTCTCAAAAAAGAACGGAGAAAAAGACATTATTTTTAAGTTGTGAAAGATTATATATTTCGCTGTTTTGTTCTATCCTTTAACTAAAATAGCTAAGCTTTATATGGTAATATTGGAATAGTATTATGGGTTATTCAACTGTAAACTTCACAAACACACACACCTGAATAGATTTATGTTTAAACATCAATTAAAATGATAGATGGAGTGATGACGGGGGTTAAAAGATGGGTTAATAAAGAAAAAAGTTTCAGCAATGCACATGTATTTCTAAATATCATAGGTCACATACTACCCATGCCAATTATATCATGTTTAGGTCTATATTGTTAATTAAATTATATAGTCAATAAATGAGGTCATGTACTGGATCGTATTTGTTAAAGTTAATTAACTAAATGTTGGATTCGAACTCAGAATTTCACATGACCCACAACTATCACTGCCATCTTATATTGCTGACCCACCTGATCACACACATGTCGAAAAGATAAATAATCACCAATATCTGTATTTCGTGCTAAACCAGCACTCATCAGTTGGTCCAGATTATCATCTCTACACATATATACAATCAGCGCTCAGCTTTATATTAAGATAGCCAATCCTCATACTTTAATGGACAGGCTCCAGACTACTCCAACCCACAACTCTCCAGCTTTCCATTTCATTGAAAATCTGATGATGGAACATTCAAAGCCCACGTTAGTGCCAAGGTTGTCATCCAACCTATGTTGATGTTTAGTCATTCTGACCCCTCATGTACATGAGAATAATCCATTTATACATACATATGCGAGGGATGGGCAGACCTCTTATGCACTATTTATATGAATTAATACATTGTACAGGCTTATACTTGCATTTATATATGTAATATATGCGTGATTCGAACTCAGACTTTCACATGACCCACAACTCTCAGTGCCATCTTATATTGCTGACCCATCTGATCACACACATTGAAAAGATAAATAATCACCAATATACATATTTTGTGCTAAACCAACATGTGTGATCAGGTGGGTCAGCAATATAAGATGGCACTGAGAGTTGTGGGTCTGAGTTCGAATCCCGCATATATTACATATATAAATGCAGGTATATACCTTGCAATGTATTAATTTATATAAATAGTGCATAAGAGGTCTGCCCATCCCTCGCATATGTATGTATAAATGGATTATTCTCCTGTACCTGAGGGGTCAGAATGACTAAATGTCAACATGGATAGGATGACAACCTTGGCACTAATGTGGGCTTAGAATGTTCCATCATCAAATTTTCAATGAAATGGAAGGCTGAAGAGTTGTGGGTTGGAGTAGTTTGAAGCCTGTCCATTAAATTTAGTATGAGGATTGGCTATCTTAATATGAAGCTGAGCACTGATTGTATATATGTGTGGAGATGGTAATCTGGACCAACTGATAAATGCTGGTTTAGCATGAAATACTTATATTGGTGATCATTTATCTTTTCGATGTGTGTGTGATCAGGTGGGTCAGCCATATAAGATGGCACTGAGAGTTGAGGGTCGTTAGAAAGTCTGAATTCGAATCCCGCATATATTATATATAAATGCAGGTATAAGCCTGTACAATGTATTAACTAAATGTTGAAACATTTCTGTTGTTGATATTTATGTTTACATTAAGTACCAAATTAAATACTATAAAGTGCATCCATAATAGTTGAAAAGTTAACATAAACACTTACCGTAATGAACTATAAAAATATTGAGTCACTAAATAGTCACCTAAATATTTCATTAAATTCTTTCTCCCTGAAATTAACTTTCATTTATATATTGGCATCATAACATCTGACCTCAAATTAACTGATTCCAATTCTTGCAACTTTTCTTATGTTATTATTTTTCTGAAATACTTCTCAAAGATATGCATGTGAGTAGAAATAAATGAACATTTAACAGTTACCTACATGCACACACACTTGCGCGAGCGCACACACACATATATTGCTAACATGTGCCTGACTTGAAAGAATTGGCATGTTTTCCTCTAAGAGTTGAAATGTTTTACTCAAAGAATAAAAAAATTTACTCACGAATAACTTAAGGAAAATCAATATTTATATAATTACAGACAGATAATATATACACAGAAATGAACTCACACTATAAGCTCTTTTGACTTCAATAAAAATATATTAATGTATATTAAAGCACAAGATACTGTATTCTTGATATATATATTATAATGGTCGGGCAGAGACTCTTTACTTATCTGCCATAGCAGACTACCATTAGGCTATTAGACTCTAGAAATTTATACAGCAGGTAGATACGCATTGTTAAGATCCAACTTTTATTGACCGTTAGCCCTTGTCACTAGCTCAAGGAGTAGCTGAGTTTTATAATATAAAACTTCAAACTTATTTATAATTATATATTTCAACGATAAAATAATAAGTCACTGCCATTACTAGTAGCACAAACATTTATTAAGCACACATATAAAAACAAATTTAAGGATTTGATTATTAACATTATTTTAGACTTAAATTATTGATATTTTTTGTAATTTGCACAGATGGAAATTTTTATACAATTTAATATTTTGTAATGTTAAGCATAGATAGACTACATAGAATACACACTTAAAGACTTTCAAAACATTTAACCTCAGGTTAAAAGTTTGCAGTTGATCCAATGCTGGCTTTTTGATATACAGACATAACCAATGCAACATGAAAACATTAACATAATGCCATGCTGACAGGAATGTGTGTCTGTAGCATGATATTATTAAAGAAGTGATCCTCATCCAGTACAGGAATGTGCATCTGTCTGGTGAAGGAATCATATATAAAAATACAGAGAAATGTTCTATATGGAGGGAGAGCGGTCCTCGCCATCTTATAGTCCCTATCCATAGAGCGTAATAAATCAAGTGGTGGAGGGAATACCTCTTTCACCAATAACAATGCAATGGCTACACTTTTGGGCCATGCATCCATTTGGGATAGATGCCCTGTATGCTAATGTGCTTCAGATTACATTGATATAACATGCCTACATCCTTCCACCAGCATCGATTCAACTATGAAATAAAAGTCCAAAATTAATCCTGTGTAATCTAATCAAAACTTAATGAATCTATGCAGCCATCTACACCTAATTTTTAAATTTAATAATTTAGTATATAGAAATGAAATTGACTGATAGCAAAAGTAATATATAAAAAAGAAATATTAATAACTAATTTAGAGTTCTTTTGCTTTTTAGATAAGAGCTTATTTATAATTTACTATAGGTTACAAAGTAAAAGTTTGTTTAGGATATTTATTAAAAGTTCATATTGATAAACCTTTATACTTCCTAATGTAAGTCTTTACAAATTTTCTGGATTGCGGCAGATTTATAGAAGTCCATCCTAATTCTCACATTTTGTGTAGATTGTTCTTTTTGCTGCTTGCCATACTTTCAGAAACTATCATTGGGAGGCTGCCTCAGCCAGGACAAACAAAGGAAACTAAATCTATTGCAAGAGTCCTACATCATGGAGTTTGCAATACAGCTGCAGTTCATAGTTGATCAATAGTCAATCAATTGTTAATCAATCAATTATTTTTCTTTTTATTTATCACTAAATTTTTAGATAGATTGCTCCTGACATTGCCCAATCTTGTTGGTCATGATGGTTTTCCTCTCTGGCCCGTGTGCTTGTTGGTAACTGCCTCGGCTAGTCTGCTCTAAAGCAGGAAACACCATAATCTTTAATTTTTATCTGCTTTCTGACTTTTTCATCATCATATTTTAATAGAACAATTATTTCCATTCTAAAATTTAAACAAATTTTTTTCTTGAATTGAAGCTAATTAATATTTTTCTTATTTTCTTTTATATTACTTTTAAACAAAAATACTAATTTTTATCCTTAGATTTTTACGTTTAAATAATTATTTAAGTTTTCCATCTGTGCAATTATATCTATTAGTTTAAATAACTTTATTAATTTTCTTTTCCTTTTTTAATATATCAATTTTATTTACCGATGTTTTTCCTTTTCTATTTTGATTTTAAAATAATGTAACGGTATACCGTTACAATATATATAATGACAATAGTTTGAAATATAGTTTGAAATTGTTGACTGTTATTGACTTTGGTATTGTCTAAATGTTGACTGGCTTTTAATGATATATATATATTCATTTTGTAATAAAAAGGAAAGAATATAAACCAAGAAAAAAGAAATACATTTTCCATTTTAAATAATATAGTTAATAATATATACTCATATATATTAAGAAGGATCATTTATTCTTATGTTAGCCAGAAGACAAAAATACCTGTATCTATTTGGTATTGAAAAAAGTGGGAAGGCGGAGTGCAGACCTTTATTCCAGAAATTTAAATAAAAATTATGTTTTCATTTTTATATCGACAAACTTCTAAAATAGTCAACTAAATTTTAAATATATATTTTTATAAAAGATCTATTTTAAAGAAATTTGACTATATTATGAAATAATAAAAATATTTCTTAAATAATATGGTGATAAATAACTTTAGGAGAGGGGGTGGAGCTTCAAACAAATAGGTTGAGCATAACAGCATTGAAGTATCATAAATACAATAAAACAGTGTAGCAAAAGAGACCAAATATATTTTTTGGAATAAAAACATACAGTTATTTACAATTTGCCAACAGTTATTTTTCTGCAATATAAAGCGGCTTCAAGCATATATATGAATGCTTTAAAGCGGCATTTCTTAACCAAAGAGTCATCATGTGATTCACGAAACATTTGAAGTAGGTCAATGCACTAAGACCTAGACAAAATAAAAACTTAACATTTATTATTTTATAAATAACTTTAAAATAAAAATGATTAAAATAAAA
Organism: Epiperipatus broadwayi; assembly: GCA_028023455.1. Taxonomy (NCBI): domain Eukaryota; kingdom Metazoa; phylum Onychophora; class Udeonychophora; order Euonychophora; family Peripatidae; genus Epiperipatus; species Epiperipatus broadwayi. The sequence goes on along the minus strand of JAQFVV010001324.1, from coordinate 22,885 downwards.
TTAAACAATTTTCCCATGTGAAAAGACTAAAGTAAAAACAATATTTTATGTTTGATTGAAAATTTGTAATAATTTCATTTTAATCATAATTATTATTACCTTGCTTTTAATAAATTCAATAGTCAAGTAATCAAAACTATTATTTAAAAAAAACCCAAAAAAAACAGCATATATGTCTTTAACTCAATTAATGAGAAAAGATTGTCTGAATGCACGTGGGTGCTATGCTGGCAAATTGTTGTGATATGGTGAAGTTGTAAATATAGTTTGAACTTTTTTATAAACATTTAACAATTCGTCAAGCATTGGTGGTCGAGAAGTTAGCGACAGCTGCTTTACAAGCAGTTGGCCCGGGTTAGCGGGTTCGTTTCCCGGCTGATGCTATGACACATGAGAAAAAAAAAAACATTTAACAATTCAAGGAAATGATAAAAATAATCCGTATAACTACATATATAATACTTTAAATTTAAATATTAAAAAAACTCAAACAAAATTTTGTCCGGACTTTCCCAGCACTTTAGAATAGATCAAGTTTAGAAATATTATTATTGAAATAAATTACTTTGGTTTTTAATGTATCGATGAATTGAGGGAGTCGAGTTGTATGCAGACAGTTTGAGAAAAAAAACAGATGCTTATTTAGAAGATAGGAAATAAAAATTAAACATACTGAATGCAGTTTTATTGTATTGCTTGCAATGAAATAAATTCAACATTTCTTTACAGACATATACGAAAAATAAAGAGAAACAATAGTGATGGTGTTATTTAAAAAGAGTAAAGAAAATAAATACAATAATCATAATGTTATTTAAATAGAATAAAAAATATTAGTAGCTAATAAAATTAATAAATGACAAGACAGTTTTATAAGACTAAAATTCAGTTCTTATTGCCATTACAATTCATGTGATAAAGTGCTGGGTCTTTATTCTTAAAACTTTAACACATTTTATTTAACTAAAAGGTTATTTAAAGTTGTAATTATAAATTTAATAAACGCACATTGATTACGTAAGTAATATTTACTGAGGCTATAACCTCGATAATATGCGTATAAAATGCGATAGTAGGGACCTCTACAGGTGTTTTAACCACAAGCTTACGCTATGGAAGAAAAGAGGGGAACCAAGCTTAAACCACGGCACATGCGCTTTACTGACGGAACGCTATTTATATTGAATATTCTTCTTTCCAAACACAAGATAAAGTCTGTTTAAAAGGTAGAATGGATCAACTCTATCTTTTTCACCCAAGCTATATGTATGGGTTATAAATGAACATTTTCATTATGTGAACTAAATAAAGCTTATTTATTCTTTTAACATAATATGCTTATGCTTAATATGCTTTCAACTAGCTAGTAGTCATAATCACAGCAGAAATACTTGAAGTGAAATATATAATTTATCGAGATAAAAGATTTTAGTGCATGAATTACAAAACGTACATAATCCACTTTGAATTATAAAGTTTCTTGATTTATATGTTTAGTGAAATGGTGATCAGTTAGACTACAAAATGATTTTCAAACCTGTTCAGGTCTGAGGCATAATATACCATGAATCATTAATGCTCACCACAGATAAATTCTCCAGCTTTAAATCATTCTTCACTAAAATCACAACCTATGCAAATTTGAATTTAACCAAAAAACCAACATGGATACATATATCAAAGACTTATGTGACATCACTTATACATATAGGTTGCTTATTAAGATAGTTAAAATATTGTATTCCAAAATTAGAAACAGACTTATGCTAAAAGAAGAAAAATCCTGGATATCACCTCCCTCAAAACCTTAGCAAAATTTGTTTGGAATGAGATATAGAGTACGCTTTCGCATATCTCTCCCCTTGAAATGCTTAAGAAACAATGCTAAGGTTAAATTTCCCTAAGTCCCCCAGTTGGTATACAAGATTGCTTGTTGTAAAACAAATTGCAATACCAATTACCTCAGTGAATCCCAAGCTAGCCCAGCACAGGTATCAATATAATCAGGTTAAAACCAATGCTGAGATTAGATCTATATTCTTAGAAAATGAAACTGAAAAAGGGCAAACATTCAAACTCATATTGCCAGTGCCATTTATTCTGAGAAAAGTGATGCAAAATCAAAGTTGTTTGACTCATTGCTAATAATGCAAGCTCTATAAATAAAAAAGAGTCTTGCATCCCCCCTTCAAAAAAGTTGATATTGAAAACTTTTATCTGGATAGATTATGTAATTCACTTCAAGTCTTTCCGCTATGATTGTGACTACAGGCTCGTTGAAAACATTCTAATCATAAGCATAATATGTCAAAAGAATAAATAAGCTTTTCTTATTACATAATGAAAGTGTTTATTTATATTTTAGTTTCTATAAGAAAAGCTAAAAAATTATACTAGAACTACAAAGCTTATGCAAAATAAATAATTGGAATTATTGTTGCGAAAATGTTTAATACAGCAAGTATTTAAAGTTTTATTGTGCAAATGTGAATCATAGAAAATATTAATTGTATAGATTTAATTGATAATTCAATATAACAATATTTTAATAGGATTATCTGTAGAAAAAAATTCTAAACTTTTTTTTTCATGTGTCTTATCAATGGCCGGGAAGTGAACCCACTAACCCAGGACAACTGCTTGTAAGGCAGCTGTGCTGATCTCTCAACCACCAATGCTTGACCTAAAGTGAATTAAAAATATGTAACTATCCCTCTAATTAGTTAACATTTTGTATTGTTACCCTTGATGATAATTTTTGTTAATTCATCAACATTTGATTTAATATTTAATCTTTATTCTCTATTAGAATTCAATAAATTGAATTTACGTTAGTAAAATATAAATTTCCAAATAAGAAACATTCTAAAACTCATAACTGAATTTTGCAAATATTGAAAAAATTATAATAGAGTATTTAATAAGAACAAAATACTTGATCATCATTCAACAATGGGCAGGATGTAAGTGATTCAAGAAAATCAATAAAATCTTCAATGACTGAACTTAATGAAAGCAAATAAATGTGAAGTACTGTTAAATCTGAAAAATTTTGCTTTGAAACTAAAATTGCATTTATAATATTTAGAATATTTCAAAACATCCTTATGTGATGTCTGTTTTGGCACTAGAAATCAGGGTTTACAATGCATTATCATCATACTGGTTTATTTTTAAAAATAAAAAAATACCTATAAAATAAAGGTGTAACCATATAGTATTTTCTTGTAGATTTGTGATAATATTATTTTACGTGTAATAATATATTAAACTAATTCTATGATCTATCATTAAATGGAGAATATCATAGAAAAATTTTAAACATTATTTAAACTTTTCCAAATACAGACAACTGTTTGTAATAACACATAAAGACAACACAAAACATGGGATTATACTATCACTATGAAACAGAGCAAAGAAAGTTTGTTCAAAAACCAATGCTTTAAAAAAAGAAAAGATCAACATAGAACAAACTCTCATGAAAAATGATTATCAGTCAACTCTCATCAAGAAAATCTCTAATAGACAACAAAAACAGACACTAAAAATAATTATTAATACTGCAGTATATTATTTATACATACCAATAATATTAGACAAATTAAAGAATATCTGCAATTAATATAAGATTAGAACAGCTTTCCAAAGTGATACCACACTATGAGGAACTCTAACATCTACAAAGCCTAAACATGAATTGCTGAAAAACAAAAACTGCATCCATGAAAGACTAAGTAAATGTGGAAATATATTGGTAAGACCTGTCATCCTGTTGAAAAGTGATTAAAATAACACAAACTACTGTTTAGAAAAAAACAGCAAATATATCTACAGTAGCAATCTGTGTGAGTACTAATGAACATATGTTCAATTGGGAAAATCTAAAAATATTGGATAAAGAGAAGGGGGTGCAAGGGAAAAAATTCAAAAAAACTGCTTGTATGATAATGTAAATAATCCTATAAATCAATCCCATGTGGCAATATATAATGTCCGGATGCCTTTAATTAAACTTGCTCCTAGAAAAGATTATTTAAAAAATGTATAATCATGGAGTTAAGAGAATTTGATCAGATATTTATATATAAGAACAGGAAATGTCTACTGACCATTGCTTTTGACAGAATATCTCAGTTGTTTAAAGTGCTGTTTTCGAAAGATGTAAGTTTGACTTCGATGCAAGCATTATCATTGATCAAGCTGGCAATACCTGAAGAACAATAGATAAAAATAATACTCAAAATGTTGTGTAATCTACTAACTTGTGTTGTCTATTTGTGTATTATTACTAACAGTTGCTTCAATATATCTTTTCAACAGTTGCTTGTATTTGAAATGTTTAAATAAAGTTTAAAGTTCTTACACATTCAACATTTAATGATAGATTATAGAAATAGTCCAACATATTATCACTTGTAATCATATACTTTAGTTTTCTAATATTTGTTATACAATTATTGAGAAAATATAATTACATATGTTTAATAAACTATGCACAAAATCAATTCTTTTGAAATTGTAAAAATGTTGTCAAAATAATCTCACAAATGCTCTCAGAACAGGATTATAAAAAACTAAATCCATCAAACATGTTAGGATTGAGTGAAATTACTTTCCTTTGCTACATATTTGGAAGTGCTGACCTTTTCAGATTTTTTTAAAAATTAATGCACCAATGTTATGTTACTTTTGTTTTCTTGCATCAGATGAAGGCGTATACTGAATAAATAGCAATAAAGATTGTGCAGAAGAGCCGTTTAAAGTGAAAAGACTATCAGCACCATCTCAAATCAAATACCCACCTAATACTCTGTATCTCATAATAATAATAACTTAAGCTTATAGATTATCAGTTTATCAACTGATGTTGCAGAGATCCATAAATACAGATTATGAAACTAGATCACAATTAAATAAAACAGAAGATGAAATTTATCCACTGAGGCTATAACATCGATAATATGCGTGTAAAAATATGATAGTAGGGACCTCTAAATTCTTCCATAGCGTAAGCTTGTGGTTAAAATACCTGTAGAGGTCCCTACTATCGCATTTTTACACGCATATTATCGAGGTTATAGCCTCAGTGGATATTACTTACGTAATCAATGTGCGTTTAATAAATTTATAATTACAAGATGAAATTTAGTAATTTATTTTAAAATTCATTTATTAAAATTTAAATAGTACAAGCAGATGATATTAATCTTTATAATGTGAACATATGGGTATGACACTGTTAAAATATATGCCACCTATGTTTCAAATGTTTAGGTACATTTAAAGTATCTCTGCCTTGTTTAAAAAACAAAAGAGGTGAAAGATTTCTAGATTAATTTTGCCAGTTAAGAAAATAAAAAAACTGCTCAAATGTCACTCAATTTCTCAAAATCAACTGACCATACAATTATTTATTTATATTTTAATAGTAATAATAATTTACTATTGATTTCCACTTCTCTAAATCTGTGTAAAAGCAAATTTTATTTTGTCCCCCTCAGACCAACTACACTGCTTTTAAAATATTCAGACAGTTTTTACATTTTCATATTATTTATCAATTGTTAATTTTTCCATTATTGTTTTCACATTTATAATAAAATCAAACATCAAGATGCAGCTAATATAGTAAAAACTAATAGTTTATATACATTATTTAATTTTGAAATAGTTATAAAAATGATCTTTTTAACATACATTAGCTGACACCATTCTATTCTATAGATTTTCAGAAATCACAGTATTAGCGACAAAGCAATGTCAAAGGTCTTGGAAACAATAATATAGAATGATGTCTATGATATGTTTATGACTATTTGACATTCTTCTGATGGAAGGCATTAGATATGTATAGTTCATTTATCAGTCTTTCTTGCCTTTATCTTAACACTGAAGTATGATTCATTGCCCACATTTGTAATTTCTGGATGGATAGTTAAAATTAAAATATATAATTTGATGAGAATAAAAAAGTCATAAAGTATAAGCAGAAAGATTACAGAGCATAAAAAAGCCTTATTTAAAAGAAACCAGTAGCATTTAAAAAGTGTTACTTACTTCATTATATATATATTGGATGCTGTGCTGAGGCTACCAACAGGTTTTACAGATGGTAGACAATGGAACAGCCTTTAGATATGAAGGTCAGCTATGCAGTGTTCAACTAAGAGCTCCTACTGCCTCATAGGTTGTTGTTTCATCAATGGTAGGTACTATTTCCAATACAAACAGTCTTTTCTGACTCTTTTTTAATTGTTTAAGTTATTGTAGTGCCAATCATCATGAACCTCTCATAGTATTGGGTATCTTTGACAATGTGGTTTTGTGTTTGTGCAACCCCATTTCTATACTTTAACTACATGAACAGGATTTCTGACTTATAGTTTTGCTTTTTAATTCAAGCTTTCAAGAATTAAGAAAGCAATAATGGGCACAGATTTAGTAGGCAGGCAATCTTTAGCTGTGACCTTTGCTTGAGGCAATATATTTACTAATGAGTCAGTTTGGAAATGAATTTGAGTTATGTGTTTTAACTGGCAAATATTGTATGCTTAGGCAGTCTTATTTATGAATCACCTTGCCCACAATGGAAATGGAAGGGTCTAAAAAAGTCTAAAAATAGCCTGTAACACTTATACTGACTATATTGTTATGTTTGGCAAATTACCCATTTCAATGATAGAAATAATGAAAATAGTAAAAATAATATCAATTATAATGATGTAGAAAGTGGTAGTACTAAAGTTAAGTTTAATAAGTATAAATCTATTTTTTTTTACATATAGGTACATAGAATGAATGAACTTTACTTGATAAAAACTCTCAAGAACAATGGAAAACTGTTCTTGTGGCTAAAGAGCTGTCAATATTTAAGACTGATATAGTTACTCTTAGTGAAACTCATCTCACAGAGAAAGTTTATTAGAACAGTATAATAACTATTCTTTCTTATTGTATTGCCAAATGTATACCATATAATACTAAATCATTCATGCACTTTACTACTGCTACACAATGCTTTATTTACACTCTCTTTTACAGTTTCAATTGCCCCAGCAATCTTCTTCATAACTTTCTGGGGAAATCAAAACTGTAAACTGTAAAAGAGGGTGAGAATAAAGCATTGTGTAACAGTAACAAAGTGCATGGATGATTTAGTATTATATGGTTATTAGAACAGATAGATAAGTACATGTTTTTTTAGAAAGACAAATCAGTTACTGAAAAAAATGCATGATTTTGGACTTGGTATAAAGCCTAATTTAGTATCTTCTATTTCTGGAATTCTTTGTTGTACCAATGAAAGGTTAATGGTCTTAAAACTTGCCTTGCAACATGACACTAGGGCTTATTTATCAATGTCTATGCTCTAAATTTAGATTCAGAAACTTATAAAAAAGCCTTATCATTTTTGGATAGTATTATTACAGCAAAATCATTAGATCATTTTTTTTTTCTTGATACATTAATATGCATGTTGGTACAAATAGTAGTAAAATCCAAATGTTTGTTATTATTGAATTTATGTACAACACATGTATTGATTACTGCAAACATTTTATGTAAAAAAAAAAAACTGCTACAAAGCAACACGGATCCATCCACACTCAATACAATGGCATTTAATTGATTATATTATTGTTAGGAGTCAGAATATGAGAGAGGTTCATATTACATGAGAACCCATAAGGTTAGATTGTTGGATAAGTATTAGTATGGTTTAAGATTAATATGGTAACTGCATTTAAAAATTAAATATTATTCCAATTATATTTTCAAAGACACTGACATTTGTTCATTAGAAGAGTCTACTATATATACTAAATTTCAACAGCTAATAAACAATAAATTACTAATTTAGATCTTCAAAACTGTTATATTACTGATGCATGGAATTCACTTAAGGAAAGTATTATATGTATAGGTAAATCTATTCTTAGGTTCATTAAAAAGAAAAATCATAACTGGTTTTTTGACAATAATTACATTATTAGTGATTTAATTACAAAGAAACATGTGGTAAATGTGGAAATATATAATAAATGTAAAGATAGTTAAAATAGGAAAAACTCTCTCCATACAGTAGTGCCACTCTAAGCAAGACAGAGTAATCAATGGATGCCAGAAGGCTTGTGCATAAAATCCCTAACTAGTGCCTACTCATCCAATATCCCCAAACTAGTTTGGGGATATTGGATGAGTAGGCACTAGATAGGGATTTTATGCTCTCAGATCCAAGGTTCCTCTCTGATGAAGACCATAGCCAGAAACTAGTTTGGGGATATTGGATGAGTAGGCACTAGATAAGGATTTTATGCACAAGCCTTCTGGCATCCATTGATTACTCTGTCTTGCTTAGAGTGCTGTATGGAGAGAATTTTGCCTATTTTAACAACTGTTATGAGCAAGCATGTAAGATAGTGATCATGTGATGTTTTAAGGTTTAAATGTAAAAATCTGAATATAGGTCAATGACTAACCAGAAGGCTTAAAGAATGATTCATGAATTAAACCTAGAAAGAAGATAAAAATATTCTCGAATCATGGTCATCATAAATATTTTTTGATCCACTAAAAGTAACATATATTCTGAGAAATGGTATAACAATCTTATTAAATTAATCAATGATCTTTTTTATATGATGTTAATGATATTTTGAACATGTGGAAAATATATTTTGATCATTTTTATTGTAACGTTTATTTATATACGTTACAAATATATTGGCATTTGGTAAAAGCTAAAAAAGTACATTTAGATTTTTTTTTGACTAATTTTTTTTAAAAAAAAAATAACGTACAATGAAAGTTAAATTATTCTTTCGTTTTTTTTTTTTTTTGTAATTAGAAATAAAAGTTGGAATTGGAGAGAACAAAAGACACAAATTACCAATCTAGATAAGAGAAAGTAAAAATATTTTAACTAATTAAAGATGGCGGAGTTGTGCTGAAAAAAATAGAGACTTTGTGGCATAAATTTTATAAAGAATGTGTAAGATCAACGGATATTTGGACAAACAAAAGATATGCGCAGAAGTCGGAAAACTGGGCCTCTAGAGAGTATAAAAGGCAGAGATCAGTTTGAAGGACATCTTGTTCGTTTTGTTTCTCTAGTTGGTCTTGGATAACATTAATATATCCAAGATCGCTCTTCGCTGAAGGAATTCGGCATGTCGCAGTGAACCGGAGCTCCTGAAGACATCGGACCTAATGATGTACACCAGGAAAAGCCTTCGTGACTGACTGGGGAAATGGACCACAAGATCAAGCAATAACCAAAAGGCCGAGCTCATTATAACCAAAAAACTATGCATAGTTATCTACTACTGAATTCATGAAACTTACCGGTAAGAATAATTATACTGATTGTGACCAAATTAAACGTTTTCAAACAATTTCTAGAAGTATGTTTAAACAATCTCGATAGAGACATTAATTTTTCTTGTACAAGAGACATTCAATTTTTTTAAGGAAATTTCTAGGAGAAATTTGGATATGAACAGTAATTGAAAAATTGTTTTTTTTATTAATTGATTCACGTCTGAGTTGTGTTCTCTCTAAGTAATTTATTTCAAATATTTTTTTAGTCTATTAGAATAAAATTATTTCCAATACCAATTTTCATTTGTGCGTTATTAATAATGATTATTATTTTTTATTATTAAATTTATTTTTAGTTTAATAAGATTTAAACGTTTAAGTTACCTTTGCCAATATGTTTCAATACTCCCAGGACTAATAATCGTAAAAATCATTAATTCTCATTACGGTAGAATTACCGCCCCTTAAAAAAAAAATATATAATAAAAATCTTTTTATTTTTTTTTGTTTTACAACTTGCGAGAGGTGCTGGCGACATATTTCAGCGGATTCTTAGGAATCCTGGCGCCCATATGAAATAAAATTAAAAGTTGATTTTGTCAATAGCACAATTCTTAACAATTAATAGGCTGAAGTTGGTCAGGAAAAATAGCTGTGTTTTTATAATAGAAATACAACTTTCTTTTTTCTTTTTGAGACAGCTTGATCAACTCACGCTCAAATATAAATTTGAGGCGTATAGTGGCCTAGCAAAAGGAAAAACGTTACATTATGTTATAACATTTAATGACATATATTTGGACAATGACATCCAATGTACTGAAGACAAAACAGCTTTTTATAATCTTAAAATGGAAAGGCTATAGGTCCTGATGACACACCTGGAAAAGTTTTAAAATATAGTGATGATATATCAACCTTTGGAAATTTTTAAGAAATATCTTGAACCATGAAGTTATGCTATCCAATCTTAAGGATGCTTTAATTATTCCAATTTTTAAGAATAAAGGGAATAAACAAACTTGCGAGAACTGTACCCATAGTAATACTTGTCATTTTTGTTTCTTGATGTACTCATTTTTCTTGTTATTTTTATTGAAGTAACCATTTTTAAAATACAAAAGTTTATTTTGAAACATAATAAAACATAACAAAAATAACAACAACAATAATAATAGTAAGATTAAATTCTGATGATGCAACTGATATATACTTATACTCTTGGATGTTTAAAAATATATTATGCATGAGAACAGACAAATTAGAAATGATTAAAAAACTGGATAGTATTACGACATATACTGAGTATTGGAAAAAAAAATTTAAAGATATGGGCAGATAAGTTCAAGTTTAATGTTAGATTTAGAACATCAATAAATTTGTATTGTTTGATTAATAATATGAAGGATAAAATTGATATTAAACTCTTCTGACGTGGTGCATGCAATGAGATGCATTGCACACCCACACACATATATATACTATGATAGAATGAAAGCAAATTTGAAACAAGCATGATAGAGCATTTACTTATGTGCAAAAAAATCTGAATCTGATTTAACAAATGTATCTGTCTTTTAAAATCTTGAAAAGAAATATGGACAAGTTTTGTTGGTGATTTGTGAGGAAAGAAATGATAGAAAGCAAAAATTAAAGAATCTTGGTTTATTAAGAAAAATGAGCATGTGATAAATCAGAGAGCCAATAGTGTTCAAGTAAGTAAAAAATGTTTTTTTCTAATGGTAAAATACTGGGGATGTCTTTTTTTTGTTTGTTAGCCATGATTTGTGTGCTAATATGTTGAATGTACTTGGTTTATTTAATTACATTTTATAATAATTAAATTTGTAAAGCACATAGTCATTACATAAAGTAATATATATTAGAGCTATAACCTTAAGACTATACACTTGAAAAACAACAGTAGAAACCTCTACAAATCTTTTTTTTTTCTCAGTGATGAAAGTTTATTCATCAAAAGAAAACAGATACAAATACAGTTTAAAAAGGGTTTACAAAGAAGTGATTACATGATAAAATGAAATTCAAGAACAACATGGTGAAAAGGGAAGGATACATATGAAAAGGAAAAGAGATGTGGAAAGGGTGTATAGTCCAGGTGAATAAAAGTCTTTGGTTGCAAGTCCGAGATGCATGTCCTCATTGAGCAAACAATCACATGGGTTGTGAACATTTAATTGGAAGAGTCCTATGACAAAGGCTGAGAGGATGGGAGTTGGAGGATTGCCCAGGTGTCTGTGAGAAGTGGAGGTGGGGCTAGTTTGGCCACCCTTGTCTTTTAAATAAATCTTGTGTTAAGATTTGTAGAGGTCCCTACTGTCATTTTCCAAGTGCATGGTTTTAAGGTTATAGCCTTAATATGTATTACTTTAATTAAATTTTATTTTTATTCTTTTCTGCAGTGTTTGAATATTATATATATATTAAAATAAAAATCTACATTTTTATAATAAAATCTAAAGATTTTTATCTAATCATTTCACAAATAGATATAATAATCAAAATATCAAAGCAATATAATATTTTTTGTGATCTAATAATAAAGGACAAAAAATCCCCAGAATGAATTAAATATCCTAAATCTATATGATGTAAATTAAAGGCAATTAATTAGATAATAAGCAAATATAATCAACTCAATATTAATATTTCAATAAATAAAACATTTTTAAAATTTCCAAAAAAATATACATGTCACAAACAAAATTTATCTTCAACTTATTACATAAAACTATGCCCACTTAAGTTTACCTATGTAATAAATGAAATCCCATCTATTTTTTTTCGTTGTATAAAAAATAAGGAAGAGACATTTCACATTTCTGGAAGTTTGCCACATTTTCAAACTTTATTTTCTGAACTTAATTATAAATCTAAAAAACCAAATATTAAAACTAATAAAAAATAATCTGCATAATAATCTGGTCATGATTCATAAATTGAAATCTTTATGCAAAGCTACATGCAATATGATATTATGGTTGACAGTAAAAAATATTTAACTTCACTACAACAATCTAAAATATATGTCAAATTAAACTTTTTTAACAATATATAATATAATGTTTCTCTCTTTTTTTTTTCATGTGTCAAAGCATCGGCCGGGAAGCGAACCCGCAAACCTGGAACAACTGCTTATAAGGCAGCTGTGCTGACCACTCGACCAGCAATGCTTCAGATGCAAATCACAATAATATTCAAGAGAATTTTTTTTAAAAAGAATAAACATTTATTTATTATTTCTAAAATCAATCATATAAAATATTTGCTTCACAATTTTTCATCTTTCAAACTTTTGAATTATTTTTATGGGTTATTCATGGATGGAATAATATATAGCAAGTGATTAAAATGAGATTCTCTCTCTCCTGCAATAGAATAAGTTTGCACAATTCATTTTATCAAGTTGGAATTCAGGCATATAATAGGTTAAAGCTTAATCTCAGCATGGTAAGCAAGAGATTGGTTTATATAATGATAAAATTTATGCATAAGTGGTTACTTACGCTTTTTACACTGATGCTTACAACAATGTATGTGAATTCATAAAAGTGCATGACCAGATGTTTATTACCTTCTTTATATTATATAATTTTAATACAAATATAACATTGTATTATTATATTTATTGGATATTATATTATAACATCCATAAAAGTTAATTAATTTTGAAATGTAATTATCCATAAAATTTTTGATTTTTTTTTTTTTTTTTTGTAAAATATATAATTACTAAAATTTAAAATTTTGAAAAACATTTTTTCTTTCTTAATTTTATTACTATTTTACATTTAGTTAGTTATAAAATGTAAAACACTAAGAAATAAGAGTAAGAAAAAATATTTTTCAAATTTTAAATTATATTAATTATATATTTAGGGAAAATGTCATAAGTTTTATGGTTATTTACATTTTTATATTGATGAATTTTTATATATGTTAGAAAGATATAATATTTATCTATTTTAATTTTTAAAATATAATAATTCATTTGTGTTAAAATTATATTTAATTTATCCTTGAAAAACACATAATAATATATAAAATGTTTGAAGATTAAAAATGATATAATAAACATGTGTATATAAGATTGATTTCAAAAGTAATAAATCTGAAGGTTATTTTAAAAGAAAATAGCAATGCTAAAATATTATATTAATAAGAAAACTAAAGCAAATTTTACTAGAATATTTTAGGATGAATACAAATAAATTTTAGAATATATATATAACCACTAGATGGAGCTTTACCAATAGCTCCTAACAAGCTTTTGTTTACATAAATGCTGAGAGAGACAGAATTCAATATCTTTTTCATTGTCTTCACCTCCAGACCAGCTGGTTTCAAGATAGTTGGTTCACATCAGCGAAGGGTAGGGACTAAAAACTAGATCTAAATACTAACTCTAAAATCAGCATTTATGAAACACATTTCTATCAGTTTGAAAGCATGAAATTTATAAGACACGTAATGTCTTCAAATCCAGCTAAACAAACTAAACAGCTATATGGGTCTGAAATCAGTGCAGTTTTCCCATATAGTAAAAGCCTCTGCAATATATAACATTGCAAACACCTTCAAGGATACATTTATGATAAACAAAACAAGTTATAAATTTTGTAACTTGCTTTCAGCTTGCATTTTATGATCACTAAATGGAGCAGCTCTTAACAAGCTTTTGTTTACATAAATGCTGAGAGAGACAAAATTCAATATCTCTTTGGTTGTGTCCACCTCTAGACCAGCTGATTTCAAGCTAGTTGGCTCATGTGAGTGAAGGATAGGGACTAGAACCTAGATCTAAATACTAACTCTAAAATCAGCATTTATGAAACACATTTCTATCACTTTGAAAGCAAGTTACGAAATTTATAATTTGTTTTGTTTATCATAAATGTATCATTGAAGGTTTTTGCAATGTTATATATTGCAGAGGTTTTTACTATATGATGAAACTGAACTGATTTCAGACCCATATAGCTGTTTAGTTTGCTTAGCTGGATTTGAAAACATTACGTGTCTTGTAAATTTCATGCTTACAAACTGATAGAAATGTGTTTCATAAATGCTGATTTTAGAGTTAGTATTTAGATCTAGTTTCTAGTCCCTACCTTCACTGATGTGAGCCAACTAGTTTGAAACCAGCTGGTCTGAAGGTGGAGACAATGAAAGAGATATTGAATTCTGTCTCTCTCAGCATTTAGTAAACAAAAGCTTGTTAGGAGCTATTGGTAAAGCTCCATCTAGTGATCATAAAATGCAAGCTGAAAGCAAGTTAAATAATTTATAACTTGATTGGTTTATCATATATATATATATATAGAGAGAGAGAGACATTAAATTAGTATAACTCAATATATATGTAATTAACAGAGACAAAACTCTCCATATATTAGTACTCCCAGGGCAAGACAGATAGATCAATGAATGCAAGGTTTGTGCATAAAATTTCTATTTAGTACCTACTCATTCAATATGTCCAGAGTAGTTTCTAGCTCATGGTTTTTATCAGTCAAGAGCCTTGGATCTGAGAGCATTGCACCTAGATCTTAGGATCAAATATAACTCTCTAGTAGTTCACCTTTTACCTTTTTAGTTAACTATAAACTGAAACACAGGCTTGTTATATACCTGTGGCTATATATATGTAATATAGGGTATATGAGCACAGACTTTCACACCACCCACCTCTCTCCACTCTATCAAATAACACTGATACACCTAAACACATATATGCTGAAAAGATAAATAATCACCAATATACGTATTTCATGCTAAACCAGCAATCATCAGTTGGTCCAGACTATCATCTTTACACACATATATAGTATAAGTGCTCAGATATATATTAAGATAGACCATCCTCATAGTTTAATGGACAGGCTTCAATCCACTCCACACTCCAACTCTTCAACTGTCCATCCAATTGAAAATCTGATGATGGAATGCTCAAAGGCCACCCTGAGGCCGAGATTATTGTCACACCCATGTTGACCTAAGATCAATCTGAACCCCACATCTACAGGACATAATCCATTTAATACATATGCAAGGATGGGCAGACATCTCTATAATGTAATAACTGAAACACAGGCTTGTTATATACCTGTGGCTATATATATGTAATATAGGGTATATGAGCACAGACTTTCACACCACCCACCTCTCTCCACTCTATCAAATAACACTGATACACCTAAACACATATATGCTGAAAAGATAAATAATCACCAATATACGTATTTCATGCTAAACCAGCAATCATCAGTTGGTCCAGACTATCATCTTTACACACATATATAGTATAAGTGCTCAGATATATATTAAGATAGACCATCCTCATAGTTTAATGGACAGGCTTCAATCCACTCCACACTCCAACTCTTCAACCGTCCATCCAATTGAAAATCTGATGATGGAATGCTCAAAGGCCACCCTGAGGCCGAGATTATTGTCACACCCATGTTGACCTAAGATCAATCTGA
This sequence comes from Epiperipatus broadwayi, assembly GCA_028023455.1. Taxonomy (NCBI): domain Eukaryota; kingdom Metazoa; phylum Onychophora; class Udeonychophora; order Euonychophora; family Peripatidae; genus Epiperipatus; species Epiperipatus broadwayi. Next base: position 7,055 of record JAQFVV010001324.1, on the reverse strand, counting down.
ACCCCACATGTACAGGACATAATCCATTTAATACATATGCAAGGATGGTTGAAGAGTTGGAGTGTGGAGTGGATTGAAGCCTGTCCATTAAACTATGAGGATGGTCTATCTTAATATATATCTGAGCACTTATACTATATATGTGTGTAAAGATGATAGTCTGGACCAACTGATGATTGCTGGTTTAGCATGAAATACGTATATTGGTGATTATCTATCTTTTCAGCATATATGTGTTTAGGTGTATCAGTGTTATTTGATAGAGTGGAGAGAGGTGGGTGGTGTGAAAGTCTGTGCTCATATACCCTATATTAGTTAACTATAAAGTAGAAGTCCAAAATGAGAAAAATAATGTTATCAAACATAAGCTTGTTCACAGCTGAATTCAGTTCAGCAACTATACATTTTGATATATTTTTATGTTAGCATAGGGAATAGTAATCATATAATATTTAGTGATAATATATATGTAATTTGTGGATATAATCACTCTTCCTTTTAGGTTATAAAAAAGTAATACTTATTGACAAAAGATCAAGAATAGATGGATTCACATATAATATTTATATATAAAAAAGAAATTCTGGACGTGTATGACTTAAGATATCACAAATTAAAAATATGCTAGAAATATTTTAGTAAATAAGAAAACAATATCTCATCCTTAGCATTGCTAATTTATAAGTCAGATAAAAAAATGACTATTTTGATTTAATAGCATGCTTTTATATGAATAGCAAATCAATCAGAGAAACTGGAAAGTTGTGAAACTTTAAATTAGTACTGATCTTTGTAGCTTTTACTGAACCTAATCACAGTTTTATATAATTATTATGATATAAATTTTAATAATTTTAATAACCATATAAATAAACATATTACATGATCACCAATCTTTATGCTTACACATGCTGTTTTTCACAGAAGCAAAACTCTTCATGCAGTAGTGCCACTCAGTGCAAGCCAGAGTAATCAATGGATGCAGGAAGGTTTGTGCATAAAATCCCTATTTAGTGCCTACTCATCCAAAATTCCCAGACTAGTTTCTAATTTGTGGCTTTCATCAGTGAGGAACTTTGGATCTGAGAGAACTGCACCTAGATCTTAGGATGTAAGGCAACCCTCCAACAGCCACCTTTTACTTTTTTAGCTAATTCTAATGCTTTGAGTCCAAAATGATATACAATAGTGGTGTTTCAATTTAAGCTTATTAGCTTTATAGTTAACTAAAAAAGTAAAAAAAGTGGTTGTTGAAGGGTTGCATTTGTTCCTAAGATCTAGGTGCAGTGCTCCCAGATCCAAGGCTTTTCACTGATAAAAGCCACAAGCTAGAAACTAGGCTGGAGATATTGGATGAGTAGGCACTAGGTAGGGATTTTATGCACAAACCTTTCTGCATCAACTGGTCACTCTGGTTTGCACTGAGTGGCACTACTGTATGGAGAGTTTTGCCTCTGTGTAAATAAACAATAGTTATTAAATATCTAGTATTAAAATATCTAATAATATTTTTGAAGAAATAAACTCTAAAACCACATACTTAATTATTCATAAGTCATATTTATTAGACTAATTGTAATAAATATGAAGAATAATCTCTTTTTCTCTCATTCATGTGGGTGATAATTTATTAGTTAACTAAAAATGGTTTACTTTTTTCACCATAACCAATTTTTAAATAGTCCAATAGTATATCAGAAACTGGTATTGAGGCATTAGTCAAAATATTTCAATACTGATACACACATGCATACCTAATATTTTTAAGATTAACTGATTGCAACTGTTTACTTAAATATAATTGAATGGCCCTCCAACTTCAGCCTTTCTTTATATAGCAGAAGGATTGTCATTAATACTTTTGCTGAAAGGCATGAATTTATGTAATCAATCAGAAATTGATTGCTGAATATTTGATAATTCATTGACATGTATATAAAAGACATATTTTGCGGGTTCATCTGTGTTAAAAAATTTTAAATATTGATATACTGATGTTTCGACTTGATCACCCAAGTCATCTACTGGGTGATAAAAGGTAGAAAGATGGATATATATATATATATATATATATATATATATATATGACAAGTATAAAATTACTTTCAATTGTAATCTTACTAATGATTTAAATTCTAATATTTCTGATTCCAATATTATTTTAATATTTTTCTAGTTGATCAAATAAATTTGTGCCTCCTAACAAAGCATTGTACACAATCTTTCTGTTATATGAAAAAACTGAATTAAATGGTATTTTAATTTTCAAATGAATTATTATTTGCTGAAGCTGGAGTGCTATTCAATTATATGTAAAATAAGCAGATACAGTGAGTTAATCTCAAAACCATTACATCTAAATATTTAGCACTGTAAATTATTATTTCCTACATAATATTTGAATTTAAATTATGTTGTTAAGATTAAAACTGAAAGTAATTTCATATTTGCCAGATACTTTTGTCAATCAGGTGTAAAATATTTAACAATAAGTTTTTTGCTGTTTAAATAAATTCATGCCTTTTGGAGAAAGCATTCCTGGTGTATAAAGAAAAGACAAAAATTAAAGTGGTATTATTTTAACTTTAAAGTGCATTGTCATTTTCTGAAGGTGGAGAGTTTTTCAATTGGTGGTTGAGAGGTCAGCACAGCAGCCTTACAAGCAGTTGTCCCAGATTAGCAGGTTCGCTTCCTGGTCAATGCTATGACACATGGAAAAAAAATTTAGAAGTATAAATTATTATAGATATTCAAGACATATTTAAATGTATATTAATCGGTTTCCTTTATGTTGGAAATTTTTTAATGTTAGATACAGTTTTATTATTTTCATTAAAAATGAAATATAATTTTTACTATATATATTCTGACCTTGTAATCGTGGGTAGCTCCACTACTCATCAGGCCAATCACATTGAGGGCCATAATCTAACCGCCCCGTTCCCGCATCTCCACTTCCCCCAAAATAAATATAATATAGTGAAAATCACCTAATCGGGTTCTAGCTCTAATAATTAATGAAATATTCAATTAAATGCTTTACTAGCTCAAGTTTCTTAAAATTAACTTAGGTCTGTTTTAAACTAACTCAAATAAATATTCAGGAATTCATGAGACTAGAAGTGGAAATACGGGTGACAAGGTAGATTACATTGAGACAATATCCCACAGCATACCACCTCAATGGCATAAGAACACTATCCCCCCTTATACTACTATTACACATAATAACTACATGGTATTCTTATGACTTCCACAACTTCTAATCACTAAGACTCATTTAACAATTAAAGTATTAATCTTTTATCTCTAATAATAATAATAGTAATCATCTAGCTCAAATGAAATAATCTCAGGTTCTTAAATTTATTCATATGTTAATAAACATATGGTAGCAAAATATGATAAGGGATTTTGTATGTCATAATCTACTACTCTGAATTAGATTAATAATAAAACAATAATAATCACAATCTTCATTGCTTAATCAACCTGACATTAGCTTTTTCTTTCATATCAAATTTATAACCGTAATAAATTAGTTAACAATCTAATATCCCCTTTTCATCTTTAAGTAATAAAATAAGTTAATAGGTGACATAGTGTTTATGATAATCTGATAAATAAAGTAGGTGGTAACATAATAGCATATATATTATTATAAATATGGTGATAATGGATTGATGACTTAGTTACTTTAATGCGAACTTTATAATTATTGGTAATTACAAGAACATCAATAAATAGTTAAGATTTAACATACTTCTCATATTTATCTTTTGTGTAACAATCATATACTTAGTTTAATGGTTGTGAACATACCCTGTGAATCCATGCAATAATGTAGTCTTAACTAAACTCAGGATACTATTTTTACTAGCACAAATTTTACAATTTTATTAACGTCAATAAAAATAAATAATACTTAAACAAATCCATCTACATCTATTTTTAAAGGGGATATCCTCATTTTCTTTACACTACTAATGAGCTGAATTATACACATTTATTATTTCTTTTTATACGTTAATTAAACTTATTACGCCTTTTAAGAGATTAGCTTATTTATTTCTCATTAGGTTTATCATATCACTTTATTTTTTAACTGTTTTGCATAGGTTACACCATTCTTTTACCTTTTAATCATCAAGTTACTGTATTATAAGTTATCTATGTGGATTAACATATCATTTATAACATCATAATTTTACAGTATCAAACATATAGTTTTTTTAAAAAAAAATTACATTTTCTTGTAACTTCATATAAGTCACTCTGACAATATTATTCAAATATTATTATTACTTTTAACGTTTGTTCTTCAATAATCGTAAACTTATAATACGAATTATTCCATAGCATATACCCCTGTATATTAATACTATACACGGGTTTAATTATCACCTGTTTACAATTCTTATACATCTAATTAATCGAAGGTTATGGCCTTTCTTAATATACAATATTATATTTTTTAATATAAACAACATTGGAAAAACAATAATTATATTTAATATTTTTGTATATTTATTTGGATAACTGCTACAAAATTGGATTCATTTCTTACGAAAATTAAATCGTTCCTCTAATTCTTCCTTCTACTAGGATATCATCTTTCTTTCAATAATCAGGTCTATTGGTGTTGGGCTTTCCCTATTCTGTATTCCAAATAATAGCATGACATACATTTTAAAATATCAATGGTTTCTTTTAATGAAAGACTTATCTTTTTAACAGTGTGGTGCAGAAATACAGATATAAGATAATAAGATGTATAGAGACATCGGAAAGTATAGAGAAGATAATCATCCTACAAGACCTACTTCGTGCAATTAGTGGGACGAGTGAACAGGTCTGCATATCCACGGTCTGACAACCTTGTTAGCGATAAGTGGCAGCTTTATTTAATTTGCAGCTTTACCGCCATCTAGTAGCGACTGCTAAGAAAACATATAAAAGTATGCATCGTCCAAGACAACATGTGGCAACTAGTCGTAGGACACTATTGTCAACTATGCTGATTAACACCTAAACTCACCATTATTTCATCTCTGTAGATCTCGAGTTTTTAATATGCTCTTGGACTTCCACGTTCTACGTAGTACCATTGGGTCACTCCTAAACGATACTCCCTAGATTTTTATCGTATCCAACATCGATAAAAAATACTAAGTTCACTTTTTTAAAGGCAATGGCAAGGCACGAACCTGCTAAAAACATTATCCTATTCCATAAGAACAATTTGTCTTTTCGCTTTCATTGGCACTAGCAGGTCCAATCACCCGCGCTTTTTTATTAGCAATACCAAACGTCCTCAACTGGTAATCATTGAAAGATGGCACGCCAATCCATGCGGACTATATGAACCCATATTACGAAGCAGATAAAATGATTAATGCTCACATTTTTCAAGCGAATCCAATCACAGGTCAGAGTGTTGTTTCAAAATGCGCTGCTACGGTCACAATAACAATAAATACTTTTGCACTACAGTATTCATCTGGACTCGCGCTTTGATCTAAATGAATAAGACATACATTATATATCATTACATGAATGGCAAATGCTACACAATAACATCTTTATCTTCCTATCAGGAGTTCGTAGTAGACTCTTTTCTCACTCAAGCATGCATAAATATTACAAAATTTCACATGACATACATTTTTATTATAAAAACATTCAAAATCAAAACATGTGGCTACCATGCAATGTTATATCATGAATTAATGTATTTTTGTTTTCCCCCTATACACTATCTGAAAAACCCCAATGTTTAGCTTTAGACTAGTAAGGAAAATGACTCAAACCATAACTCACATATTTCTGATATATCTTGGTTTAGAATCCCACTCATTATTTCTTTTGCCTTTTAACCAACAAGCCCTCCTTTTTATATTACTTTAGAATTAGTTGTCATTGAATAAACCATGTTTAGACGATCAGTTTTAGTGGTTGAACGACAAAGAATTATTAAAGCATTTATTTGATATTATCCCCGCTTGCTTTAATGTTCTGAATATTACCACTTCAGCACATGAGTCATCTTTTATTTCTGAAGCAATGCCATAACATTTGATAATTATATAATTAAATGCATTTTCTGCGGATTCAACATTTTATACTTCCATGTGTAATCTCTTCTGTTTTTTTTCTTTAGGTAAAGTATGCTCTTGATAAACTTCACTCTGAATATCATTATATATTTTGGTATACGTCACTTCGATCTTTTAACCATTTTTCTACCAATATTTTCTCAGAGCCATCTGAAGAAGTAATCTAAACGATTTCAATATTAAAAATTTTCTTTTATCGATTATCTTTATATATAATATTTTATTTTTATCATTATCTTCGCTTAACTATGTAAATAACCTTTCATTGATTTATATAAAAAATAAATAAATATGGATACAAATTATATAAATTTATATGAATCAAGAATAATGTTATTAATATTTCAACATTATAAAATTTACAATTGGTTTTAAGAATCAACCATTTTCATTACGAAAACTCTATTATATTCTTGATAGAATCCACCGGCAGTTACTGTAGTTAGTAGCATTAGCGTATGAAAATCTTTTTTTAAACATCTTATTCCGTGATCCTTCTGATGATTTTTAACTTGCTTTCAGTTTGGTTCTTCTCAAGATATACTATTAAAAATATTATACATAATTGGACTAATAAATTGAAGGAAAAAAATTTAGAGAGCTTATAATTTTACTTTTGCTCTGGAGTCAACACATTTGTCTCCCTCTTTATACAATTAGTTACGTGATTTTGGTTGTCTGCCAAGATCTTTTTTTTTATTGTTGAACCCTACTTGATTTATAAATAATTTTAAAGTTTTAAAATCAAGTGATTTATTAGATTTAAAAATGTATAATCTCATTATTATTTTTAAATCAATTATTATCTATTACAATTTACCTTTAACAATTTTGAAAGAATAATTAATAAAGGTGTATACTACTTATTTTTATTAGATGTGTGACAATTCCATCCACTTCTATAATATACTATTTAAATATTTTAAATTATTAGTATTA